>JASAND010014759.1:0-79878 GCA_030248195.1 Trissonchulus latispiculum
TAGTGATTTATGTGAGTGCCGACCGCTCCATGTTGGGCACAGTACCTCGGATTCACCATCTTCCCGACGGTATAGGCACGCATTCGCAGAGATACCTAGGTCTCGGGCATTACGCCCATTAGAAGCGCTCGGGTAGCAGCTACCGACTGTGGCTTCAGAAACAAACGCTGCTAAAACTTACCAAAAAATGGACACAAAACTACGTAGAAAATACTAAAAAATATGGATATAGTTGTTCTAACAATATAGTAAATGTATAGCTACGAATACTTAATGTAATATTTTCTGTATAGAGAGATTATATTGAAAAAGCATACAAACTTCCTAGAAAAAGCAACATTCGATAAATAAAACCATAAAAAGCAATATAAACTTGAAAATCAAAAAATAAAAAACAAACTATTTTTCTTTTACTTATTCTTGTTATGCAATGATTTGTAGATAATATTTGTGCAATGTTATGCAATGATACTAACTTTATGTTGATGCAATGTTTTATTTTACTTTTGTTTGCCTCGTTTACCTAGATATATTGTTATGTTCTTTGTTACCTAACCCTGTTTCTGTTGCATGCTCTAATCTTAGCTAGGATATTTGTGGGGAAATAAGCAGAGAATTTTAATGATGGGCGTTTAAAAGTTACAATGGTTTCATAAAGAACTGTTCACATTTTTGTAGAGAAGTGAATCGAAAAGGCTATGGCACCAAAGTTGATTATTGAACACTCTGAGACTGCTGAAAAGTTGGAAGGAGAAAATGAGCTAGAATTGCCTGTTGTGTTGCATTGCCCTGTCGAAATGCGTGGTCCGTATCGTGATCCCAATTCTCTACCGGATGGGTTGAAAATGTTGCCCGGTACCGTAGATATCTATACCGATCCCCGTATGTCGCATCTTTTTGAGGTTAATACGCGAGTCCATCTAAAAAGTCCTAATTTAGCCCAGATCTGTATTTTTCTTTGCGTTGAGTGTTGGTGGCGTACTAGTTTAAACTTTTTCGGTGTCCCCATTACCGTTTTTCCGGTGCATGACGAAATTCGCCTGTCCCGTGATCCACACAAGCTGCGTTTACGTCGTTTAATTTCATCTTCTGGAGGTGGGATTTTCCGTTGCCCTAATATTCGTTGTCAGTCCCCTTATGTTGTTATTTTGCATGAATCAGAAGGTTGGTCTTACACCAACGGTTTGCAGTTTTTGTGTGAAGAAGCACGTTTGTTGCTTGTCCATGTTCCCTTAGTTTTGCATGATCTTTTGCCTGCTGATGTTCTTGATTTTCGCATGCGCATGCCCGATGAGTTTCCCTTGTATCATCCTAACATTCTGTAATCTCTGTTGTCAATACGTCCAGTAACTTCTGTAGTTAGTACTTGTCGAAATAACCGCTGATTTACCTCTCATCCCTAAGTTCTTAGTTTATATCCCTAGGTAGTGATAACAGTAACGCAGATCCTAATCTCTTAGTCCAGAGCAGTCCTAATCTGTTTAATTTTACGAGTTCCTATTCGTGAACGTAAAGCTCACCCTATACCTTTATCCTTTTGTTACAGTATCATGTCTGCCCGTGCTTCCACTTGGGTTGTCCGTCATTTCTGTTCTGAGTCTACCAGTTCCGAGTCTTCTGATCCTGATGACCAGCTTGATCCCCTTGTTCTGAGTTCCTCTGACCGATCTGTTTCTTCTGTCTCTCCAGTGCCCCGCGTTGTCCTCCAGTTCCTGTTCCATGTGCCCGGCCCGGATGGCCGATGGTGTCTGACGGAAGCCCAGGAAGGCCCTCAACTTGCGTCTGCCTGTCTCCCTCCTGAGCTTAAGATCTGTTATCACACGCAGAAGGTATACTGTGGACCCGCTTCGGCCGGTCTCCTTCGTCCCTACCGCCCGGCCAGTCTGCTTGGTCCGGAAGTCGTTTCTTGTTGTGTGGCACTCTGCGTTCACTGTTTTTGGCGTTTTAAGTTCTCTTATTTTTCTGTTCCTTTCCGTTTTTACCCTGTCCCTCTTAGGTTACAGTTTGACTTTTTTCCAACTAAGGCCCTTTTGTTGAAGCATGTTGAGCAGCTGCGCCCTGCTAACCTCAGTTGTCCGAACCGCCTGTGCATGAGTGATTCTGTTCTGATTTTGCATGAGCTGCCCGCCTATCGTGGGCGTGGCCAGTCTTTCCTCCGGCATGCCGCCCCGCACGTGTACTCGTTGCTTGCTAATGCCCATACCGCCCATCCCCTCATTCCGCCTGACATCCTTTCTGTTGACTTTTAAGTTGTTCTGTTACGTTTGTGGTTCCCGTCCCTAGTTTGATGTAGTTTAATTACCCTGGAAGACTGTTAAAATGACCTGCGAAAGTTGGAAATTTTTGTTTTTGAAAACGTGTGTTTGAACTGGCTAGAAGCGTGAAAAGCTAGAAATGAAAGCTGATTCCTAGATCCCCGTCCCCTACTTGATTAGTTATGTTCTGTTCTGTCCTTTTGTCCCGTCTTTTGTTGGAATGTCTGTTGCACGCACTAACACACGACTGTTTGGTTTGGGTAACAATAAGCTTGGCAGGTAATTGTCCCAGATACTACGACCCAGTTTTGGTCGGACCAATAGATCCCTTACGCTAGCTAGATACCATACGATTGCTTATTGTTACGTACGCCCATCATGTATTTTGTTTTCGTATTTTGTTCCTTTTCAGTGTTTTCAGTTGTTTGCTGCCACCAACCTCCTGCCCACCAGATGGTCACTCGCTTTACTGTTGTTTTGTAGTTTACATGAGATGAATTCAGCCAGCAGTTCTTTAACTTTTGATGCGAAAAGATAGATATTGCTGAAGGACACGCAAAATAGGAATTTTAAATGAAAAGAGTTAAAACGTTTGAGTTGACTAAGCAAGAATAAAAGCTTGGAGTAGAATGTTCTCGCGCCGTGCCTTTGTCTGTAGTATTTTCAGTGTTTCCTTCTGTTTTCACCTCTGCACCTCATTGGATTCCATGGCCTGCAACACAATTCAAGAGCTTCAATTCTGGATGGATGGATCCTACTAACCGTTGTTTGCTAACCTTTTCTGTCTACTAATTAGTTGCTTTCTTTAATTTTGTACTGCACACACCGGATTGGCAATAGAGCACTGCACGAAACTTTAAAAGCTAGAGTATTCTACAACATATCACGGTCTTTTACTGATGTACTGCGTAGGCAGGGTAGAGTTGATGTTGCGAAAAGATAGCTGATATCCTAACATGTTTTCACGAATCTGGTACTAAACGTTGTAACGCGCTTACTTGATGATTGAAACCTGTGAAGCTAACCGAAGCTAACTTAGAACTAGAGTTTCCTGATCGATTGCTACTTAACGAGCTTCTGTTTCTGTTTCTGTTTCTGCTGTCCCTGTCTTCTCTTTCACGGTGGGTGAGAGTCACCCACTAGTCACTGTCACTGTTACTAATCCTTGTTGTACAATGTATTTCTAGGCTGTTTCTCAGCAATGGGTTTTCTTTTTCTGACGTCGTCGTTTCTCTTCTGGTCGGATCAGTCGTGCAGTCCTGGTCGCTAGCATCACACCTCGCCATCCTGCCGGTTTCTTCCGGTACCACCTGTCTGGGATAAGCACACACCGCCGCTCCGCCGGCTTATCCCGGGCTAGCACTCCGCCACTCCGCCGGCTCCTCCCGGCACACGGAAGAACTGCTCACCGACCGACGCCGTCGCTGGCTGCGTCATTCGACCAGTATCCAACGTCCACTCTCCGCTCCCACACCCCCCTTCAGCACCGTCATGTCCACCTCCAAACACACCCCCCCGCCTCTGTATCATCATCGTGAACAACTCCATCACCGCCGTCAGAATCATCAGTCATCGCGTCTGCAGCACCTCTGCACGCGCGATCCCGCCCACAGTCTCCTGATCGATTCCCAGCTGAGATCTCTACTCAGCCCTCCGAAGATCGGCCATTGACTTTTGCGCTGGCCGCTGATTCTATTGCCACAGTCTTCCAGTCATCGCTGTCATCGCCACCGCTCTGAACTGCACCGCACCAGTACTGCCTGTAAATATTGGAACTGCACTGTCTTTGTATAATACTGCGACCTTTGCTATACTTGTTCGTCTGTCTTGCACTTTTACATTACTTTGCACTCGTTACCTTGACTGATGCATGTACATGTACTTCAAGATCACTTTCGTTTGATTCTTTTCGACTACTAGTAAAACTCTACACCATTTTTTGCGGTGGAGAGTGTAAGGGCAAGAAAAATTCATTCTTAGCCCAGAGGTTAAAACCGGTTAAAAAATGACTGTTTTCTTGTAATGCTTAATTCTCTGTTTTCAAACTCTTGACTCTGTGCTCAATACGGAATGCCTAATTGTGAACCAAATACTTGTGTCTAATTGTGAACTCATTTTCTGTTTAATTTTCTGTCTAATGGTGAACTAATTTTCTAATATTGAACGCAGCAACAACTATAACTATTATGTTAACCAAATTGTCTTCTTGTACCTACATATTTTGGTATACTAAACACTTAAATCATTTTTGTTTTTGGACTGATGTACAATCTATGTGAAATAACCTTTGTTCTGTCCGCTTCTGTTATGGCATTAGCCTGTTTACGAAATTGAGATGCCTTTGTGAAACTGATAATTTCTGTTTGCTTGAAATCATCGGTTAATTGCTCTGTTTTCTGACTAAGAAGTTAAAATTTGCTAGTGGGATATTGGGTTTAAAATTTTGTTAAAATCGCCTTAAAATAGAAATTTGGGGAGCCCCATGAGCCCAAAAGCAATCTCATACGTCATGCTTATCATGACGTATGCCTTTTCTTTCGTACAGTTTCGCCTTGAAATCAAAAGACTTGAAAAGGACCGAAAACGGCAGAATTTCACGTGGACAGGGTTGAGAGGGGAGAAGGTGACTGAACCCCAACTCCAATCAGTTTGAGGTTGACTCGCTTGAAGTGTGGTTGTGCCCAGAGAGTGGCTCTGACTTTTACGTGGCTGTTACGCCTGGATTGTTTCTGCGTCTTCTACTTGTGGCCGGTTGTGCCTAGTCTTGTCTGTTTGCGAGCTGATTAGTTATTCCCGCCCTGTCACCTCACTCTCACTCTGTACCGTGTGATCCTGCACTTGTCTATTATTTCTGCATTTCACTATTCGGATTTTCACTTGGACCAAGGTAAATCGCTGGATAAACAAGAGTTTGTGAGATTGTTGCGAATTGAGCTGAGCTGTTTAATTGATGTCAACTAAAAGTTAGGTACGTATCTTGTAACCCATATTGTTGTGGAAATTGTGCACTGTGTCCTGACTCTCTAAGCGGATATTTTATAATTGAAGTCTTGACCGATTGAGTAAAACTGTAATTTAATCATCTGTACCTTGCTTTGGACTATATTAGTTCGGGATTTGATTTGAGAACAAGGTGGACCACAGTTTAGTTACGGAAGCCTTGTTTAGGTAGAATAATTAGTTGACCTCAAAGTTCCATTGAGCGGTCAACTAATTATTAGGTAAATTTAAGATAGATTGACTTGACATCTGAGCCATTTAACCAGTGCTCAGTTTGCTATATTTCGAGCCATTTAACCAGTGCTCTGATTATTATTGTATTCAAGACAAGTTTGCCCGACCCCCAAACTTGTACCATTAGAAAGGGCTGAGAGATTGAAGTTTGAAGTTTGAGATCTAAGACGTGAAAGAAACCTCTCAGTACCTAAATCGACTAAAAATAGTACCTAGCCAAAAGCCATTTCTTTACATATATTTATTCAAATTTGATCCTTAATTTCGACAAAATAAGATGAAAACTAAACAAATGAGAAATGCTAATGTAAAATCAAAATTTCAAAATTTCCTCCAGCTTAGCTAGATTTTGGATTTGGCTCAGCCGTTAAGACAAGGATTCGACAGGCTATCGGAGACAACTGTCGTTGTCACAAGATTGTCAAGAGTAACCAAAAAGTTGAGCATGTGGTGTAAAGAAATTTTCCGGGCCTTGCCGGGCCCAGGCCTAGTTACATCACCGGGCAGGCTTCAAGGCTCGGTAGGCATAGCATTTCCAGGAAGCGACGCACTACAGTCTTTGCAATCTTTGCATGAACAAAACAACTTCAATCATTTCGTATAACTTAAAGCAAAATCCAAATGGTAATTTACGAATCTAACCTTATTAGTGCTGTGCGTTGGCCGGCCATACGGCCAATGGTCAACGGCAACACGAAAGCAATAGTGGGTAAAATTTCCGTTTTCCATCCGCAGCTTATAGTTTGAACCCACGTTATGTCTACGGATTCCGGAGATACCGTCCAGTCAGTTGAAAGCAATTTGCAAAAAATGGTAATAAAGCTAGTTTTTTATAAGTTTGCTTCTGCCGTCACAGCTTAGTTTATTATTAAAATCGCGTTATCTCAAGACAGGCAAAAAAGTTACGTTGTACAAAATCTTGTGTGTGTGTGTGTGTGTGTGTGTGTGTGTGTGTGTGTGTGTGTGTGTGTGTGTGTGTGTGTGTGTGTGTGTGTGTGTGTGTGTGTGTGTGTGTGTGTGTGTGTGTGTGTGTGTGTGTGTGTAGCGCTTCTACCAGAGCTGGTGGACTAAGAAGAAACCGAGGACAATCCCGAATGGAAGGCTTCAAGCAGCCGTGTACCCACGAAACCAGGACCTAGGAGAGAGAAGGACGAGGGAGGTTCAGCTTTTCGTTCAAAATTGAAAGTAAATAATTGGTCCAGTCGGAGTTCGAACCACGGCCCTTCTGATCACGCCTGCTTCCCCTGCATCTCCCCCGGGTTGCTTTAAGATGGTGATTTCCTTTGGAGACGTCAACTTTGAGCCCTTATTACTTATTCCTTTCTTTGAGTTAGGCGCCATTTTTATATAGAAATGGAGCTTAACATTTTCTCTTTTTAATAAATAACAGTGAACCTAACTTTAGTTCTCGGAAATTATTTACTGCATTTTCGAAGTAATTTAACTTTTCAGATTTTTTGCAGACTAATGAAAAATTTTTTTGTGAGGCGTCGGCCAGAATATTCGATTCCACTATCAAATTATGCTGGGGACCTTTTTTAGTTATTATGAGACCGCTCTTCGTTATATTAGCAAAAATGTATGCGCAACCTGGGTTTTGCTTACTTTTCCCAAATTTGGCAAGAGACCACTTTAGCTAGAAAGCTGCAAACCGAGCAACTAAACAAGGGACCCTGGTTACTTTTGTGTAAAACACGTCTAGTTATTACCTATGTTAAGTTAGGGTCTTATCTCGATTACCCCTCACCACTCAAAATCCTTAAAACATGACCAAATGAGCTAAAATTTGGTATGGGTATGTTTTCGACTACGCTGAGTTCAAAGGTCGCAAAATTTTTCCATTTCGGTTTTTTCGATTTCTAAGGGGGTACCAAGGGAAACCAAAAAATTGTTTGTCTTCGATTTTGCTGAAAAGTGGTAATAGGAGTTTTCGGAATCGTAGAACACGAATCCGAAGTCCGTTTTTCGATTCAGCGTTTCGTTAGCTCAGCATAAGCTAAAGACTTTTTTTGCTACGGACTTATCCACCATCAAGGCACCACATGAGGCCTATACGGTGATGCTCTCCGCAGTCCTTTGAAAGTGGACAAGAAAGCGGAGAAGCGAAGACCACGGATAGAAAACGTGATCCCCAAGCCAAGTCGGTGTACGGTTATTGGCACGTGGCCGCAGTCACACCCAAGGCAAACGACGTTGACTGTTAGCAACAAAGTTTGCCCCCCGCATACCTCGAGTGACTAAGATGGCTGAAACCTACTAGGGCTGCTCGGAAAGCCTGGGGTCAAAAAAAATTGGCTGCAGAAGCAAGGAACGAAGGGTTTGGGCCCCCGAGTCTCAAGATAGGAAAGAATGAAAGTCCACTTCTTTGATTAAATTGAACTTAAATTCCAAATAAACTTTTAAGAAGTTTTACATTCAAGTAAAAATTGGGAAAACAATGCATACCTATTAGTTTGCTATTGCGTATATGAAGAAGTTCTTAATTTACTATTTATATACCTTGTTGGCCGTCTCAGAGCAAATTGCGCAGTTTACAGCTATATACATGTGAATTACACATTCATTAAATTGGTATATCTCAGCATATGTAATTCAAAGGAACCTCCTGACTTATCTGTTCTCCTTGTTTGAACCTCCTGACTTATCTGTTCTCCTTGCAGAAGCATTAATCCTTCGTCCATGATATGCAATTTATCCCATACCCATTTGTAGAAGCGGAATACCATGTGTCTTGATTACTTCGGCTGCTTGATCCCTGATATTCCGGGTATTTCATAAAGATCACAAGGTTTCTCCATAGAAGCTGTCGCCAAGTCCTGAGAAAACTCCCTCCCATACTTCTATCCAAAGCTGTATTTGTAAATTATTCCGAAAGAAAATTTTTTAAGCCACCACTTTCCTAAGCTAAAGACTTAAGCTTAAGATGGAAGCTTGTACTGAGCTAATGAAAAACTGAATCGAAAAACGGGACTTCAGATTCTTGTTCTACGTGCTAAAAATCCCCTATAAAAACTTTTCAGCAAAATTGAAGACAAACAATTTTCCGGTTTCCCTTGGTTCTCCTTAGAAATCTAAACAAGTAGCCCCTAAAAGGGGACAAAATTCCGCTCCAGGTTTGAAAGGCCAATAGTATTTCAAGTAATAGTGTGAAATACTTGGGTATAAAGAAATTGGTCTATGCCCCGATATTCCAGTGTGTGTAAAGCGGGACATAAGTTACAACCCACAACGGTAATTCAATTTGAATAGTGCTGATGTTTCATCCGGCAAGCATAAAACGAACCAAAGGCCTCACTCCGCCGAAGATTCTGCTGACACTGCTAACGTAGCAGACCAGGTTAATTTGCATATTTGAGTCTTTAACCGTATCTTCAAACTAAATTCATCCAAGGGGGTACAGATCTGCAATTTGTTAAACATAATATTGGTTCCCCCTTGGAATTCAAAAGCGAAAATTGATAAATTTTAAAGTTTAAAATAGTTGCAAAAAACTTTCAGACGTTCCACAGAAATGCTTATTTCGCAAAAGCAACCATGAACAGCAAATTTTATTACAAGCTCCCCCTGTCATGAAAAAACTGCTGAGCTAGATTTGTGTATTAAACATAGGGAGTAATATTTCACGTATTGAAATTTTCAGTTGTAAGAAGGGTCGATCCATTACAAAGATTCCGCCTCCGGCGGAATAAAAACAAATTTAGCGAAATCGAAAAATTTTGCGATATTGAACTGACCGTAGTCGAAAACGAACCCATTCCAAATTTTACATTTTTTACATTTTCCATTTCATTTGGTCATGTTTTAAGGATTTTGAGTGGTGGGGGGGGTAATCGAGATAAGACCCTAAAGTTATTTATTACCTATCTTTAATCTTTGAGTTAATATAAGTCTTGGTTTAATTAAGTCAGAACACGCCAGACTGCAAAACCCGTTATGCACAAGTTGAAACTAACAGTATTGTATTTCTTTCCGTTATGATGAGGAATGTAGTCAGTACGTATATTGTACGATCCGGTAGTAGTCAGCATTTTGCTTGGCTCTACAGGAGTCAAACAAATTTCCGTTACCAGTCGATTCAAATGTTTCAATTCTTCATTTGTGTCCTTATTTTGGCATTTCTTCAGGCATTTCGTCAAACTTTTGGCATAAACACAGTCCAGATGTCTCCTGTTTTCGTATATGATCCAGACATCTGCAGATTTCGCTTCACTTGCTGCATCATCGAAACAGGTTTCACACTTTCCACTGCGACAGTGCTGTGCCAAGGGTTGTAGGGCGTTTGCAATTTTTTCTTTTTCCACTTTTTCCCTATAGTTGCACTCTTGACTGCAGTTGCTGATGGTTGCAATGAAATCGCAAGAAGTGTCGTTTGCAGATTTGTTTGCTTCTGACAATTCGCATGCAAGTTTTGGCGCATTTATTGTCAAATTGTATGTCTCTCCGGCAATCGTCCGCTTCCCTTCTAAAACCTGTCTCACTCCACGGGCACCATTTATCGCACTCGAAATTAACTAAGAGCTGAGCGCAACCCACCTCCAATGGCAGATACTTTGCAATGTATCGGCTGACCTCTATATCGCAAACCGTTAAACAGATCAATTTACTGGGATCAGAAATTACTGTATGATTTTGATTGCAACCCTCCAAAAAGTAGCTCGAAACTAGTCGGTTTTTGTCGACCGGACAATTGCTCAGAATACATGTGTCTTTGAACCCCCCAATAGGCACAGGCTGCGGGGAAATCGGGAATATTTTTGGAAAAATTGTGGCTCAAAGCTTCATCTCCACAGTCCGCTAAGCACTGTATATCTGGCACTTCGACTGCAAATCCATCTCCGAAGTGATATCGAACAATGATGCTGATACCAATCAGTAGTCTGCAGAATATCTGAAACAGATATGCTAACATTGTTTGGGTAATAATGGCAAGTTTTTCGTTTGACGAATTGTGCCAAGTGCCAACATGTGTACGCTCACTTCAAAGAAATTCGCACGCTGTCTTTGCGTTTTAAAGCTCGAAGCAGACACAACTTGGACGCACGCAGGCCTTGTGTTTTAGAGCCTTAACACGTAAAATACGGCGAGTGAGCGACCAGAAACGTGTACTGGGTACACGTTTCTGGGGTGGTCAGCCGTTAGCGCTCAGAGCATGTACCTGCAGCGATAACAGAGAGCCTGCTAGCTGTCACACTCTTATCTATTATGTACTCTTGATATTATTAGTTAATACTCGCTTTATGCGACAGCTATAAAAATGTGCGCTATTCAGCAGTATAAATCATTCGTTTCAACATTGGAAATATTTCTAAAATTTGATTACTTACAAATTTTCATAACCCTTTTCAGATTACATAACTTATTGACGGATCAACACAAAATCAAATTATTTAAACTGCAGAATAGAGAGCGTTTAGACATTATTTGAATGTTTTGACGCTATGAATGATTTTAATAAATTCCAACTACAAACAAAAGTACATAATAACTAATAGTATGCCACTAGGCACAGTTAGTCCGTTATCAGAGCAAAAACTATGCTCTGTAAGCTAAAGGCTGAGTGCTGACCTCCCCGCAAATCAAATCCTACTAATCCACTTGCAAACCACCAACCCTTCTTGTCAAATACAAAACATTTCTTGATTCCCCGTGGTCTCCCTCATCGAATCGAAAAATATGATTTCGCAAACTTGAAAAATTTTGTGACTAGCAAATTAGCAGTCTGTGTGGTTCAACACATACACATACAAAAAGTTTAGCTCAATTGGTCCAGGTTTGTCTGTTTCAGGTTTTAGAACACATTACTGTAGGCAAATTTATTTTGTTCGGTAGGGTTTGATTTAGTGATGGGAACTGGATATCAGAATCTTCGGATATCCGGTTAATTTTTAAATCCGGATATCCGATTTGTGAAAGTTATCCGGATAGGCGGATATCCGTCCACATTTCAGTCAGAGTAATGAAAAATTATCAAATTTTGGACAAACATTGTAAAATTTTTAAAATATTTTTCAAAAACTTCTCTGAAAATATGTTTGAAACCAAAGCTGCAGCTTGGCAGTATAATGGCAGTCAGCAGCTCACCGAAACATTCACAGAACATTTGAAATTTAACTATGCACTCGAAAAATTTTCTGGAACTTTAGTTTTGAATAGGCGGATAACCGGATATCAAAAACGCAAAATAGGCAGATATCCAGATATGAAAAATATCCGGTGCCCATCACTGTCTGATTTACTGCAACAGAACAGAGGAGTGATGTCTTGGCCGTCGGATTTGCAGTTTGCACTTGGCGGTCAAATTTATGAATCAACCGGCAGCCCAATTATTGCCCACACTCATACCCTGTATAGTTTACAATTAATTAATTCAGAAATTAATGAATTGGCAAAAATTACCATTGAGCAATCCATCACTTCTTTTGATCTAATATCGGTGCACAAAATAGAGGGAGATGCAATCTCACCTTGCCAGAACTTTTGTCAAGACAACCACAAAGTATACGTTTTCTTAACGGACGTGTTGGAATTTTTTCTGCAATTTCAAAGGGTGTCATGGAAATGGACAAAGAACATGCACAGGGGAAAATGTTCAAAACAACCCACATGTAATTTAGAAAGAATGTTGAGAACTCTATGGTTCAGTTTAGAATCCCTTGTTCAAAGTTTTGGTTGAGAAATGCAAAAATTGTAACAAAGTTTTGCGTTTCAACAGTATATCTATTTTCAGTTTAGCTGTCTTTTTCAGCTAGCTAAATCACTCAACGAAAGCGTTCTTCGTCTAGGTTTTTCGGAATTGTCTGTTCAGTTTGCCAGCGTTCTCCACACTCATGTCACTTTAGCATCACTGGAGCTAAAACTATATTTTTTTCCAAAATTGATCCTTAATTTCGATAAAATTAGACAAAAACCTAAACAAATAATATATGTTAATACAAAATCCAGTGAAATCTAAGTTTCAGAATTTCCTCCAGCTAGCTGTACGTTGGGTTTGGCTCAGTAGTACCACAAGGCTTCGACAGCTATAGGAGACAACTGCCGTTGTCACAAGATTGTCAAGTGTAACCACAGAGTTGTGCTGTTAAGAAATTTTCCGGACCGGGCCGGGCCCAGGCCTACTTACATCACCGGGCACGCTTCAAGTCTCGGTAGGCTTAGCATTTTCCGGGAGCGGCGCACCACAGTCTTGGCAATCTCTGCATGAGCAAAAACGTTTGAGTCATTTCGTATAACATGAAAGCTAAATTCAAATGGTAATCACGAGTCTACCATAGTCCCAATAGTGATTCTACCGTGGTCTTCTTGAGAACTATCCAATGCACTTTAAAAAGTAACAAGATTGAGCTGTATACTTCGCCGTAGCCTGTTTCCAAGCGTTTTCTTAAATAATAAGAAATTCAATTCGAATTCAAATTCAAACCAACTGAATATTTACATTTTAGTCAGAATTTTGGTTGAATGTTTTGGCTAGCTTAGAATCGCATCCTCCGCTTCTGGGCGCCACTACTAAGACCAAAACAGGTGATGGATTGTTTAAAGGTAGTTTCTTAATCCATGCTTTTTTACATTAATTACATAATTAGTAAATATGTATTTGCATAAAATAAGCCTATGTGACTGAGTAGATCAGTCCCACTACCATAAATCTGAGGGCCTTTTCGTAAACGAGTAGTGTCTGCAGAGTAGAGCAGAGTAAATACGTCTCTTAACTAAAGTCTGACCAAAAAATGTAGAAAAACGAAACTGTTCTTTGTGTCTCAGTACTTTCAAGATAGCTACCATGAAGTACATATTTTCTGAACCGGCATGATGAGATCTTTCGTTTCATTAGAATCGTTTTCTGAAATTTTCTATGCAACTTCAAACGTTTCAGCTCACGCAGGTTCATCGGTAAATGGTAGACTCACGAATGTTTGAGTCAACTTTTCCCCATTCCTGAAAACTTTACACCCTACAGTTAGGAAATCAGAAGGTTCTTTTTTCAATCTTGTAAATCCTTTTATATTTGTCGCTTTTCCAACTTTAGTTGACTATCACCCGAGGCTCGCTCAATGGAAAAAATTCGATTGGATATTCAGTACCTAGACTTCAGCTTTCACTTGACATGTTTTTCAAAATTTGAAAGTTGATTTTTTCGAACAGCACCTGCACCACTTTTTGACCCAAACTTTCGGCACCACGAAAGCAAAAGTGGCCAAAATTTCCATTTTGCATCCGCAGCTCCGCAGTATGTCTACGGCATCCGGAGATACGGTCCAAACCGCAGCTTTGTCAGTTGAAAGCAATTTGCGAAAAATGGTTCTGGGTAGTAAAGCTAGTTCTTCTTAAGTCTGCTTCTGCTTTCTCAGCTTAAATTAGCGCCTACCGTAGCCTTCAGTTTGAACTACTTCTACAAAATGGATGAAGTCCCTATGTTTAGTCAGAGCTGACTCCAATGGCATAAAGTTTTCATGGCTACGACTTTCTTGTGCCCGCAATGACTTGTCAAACAATTCCCGAAATCATACCAAATTCTAAGCGAGAACCGTCCTCGTTGGTGTTTTTGTTTTCGAGCAAATTCTTAGGGCCTATTTCTTTAAAGATTAAAATGGTCGGATTAAACGGATTAAAAAGCAGCCGGATTAAAGTTTTAATTTCTATTTCTTTAATGCAGGATTAAACGGATTAAACGGATTAAAATTAACTCGTTTAATCCGACCATTTTTAATCCGCGGATTAAACGAGTTGATTTTAATCCATTTAATCCGCCATTAAAGAAATAGCGATTAAAAGTTTTAATCCGCCAACTTTTAATCCGTTTAATCCGCGTAGCTGCACGAGGATTAAAAGTTAGTTGAAAATGCAGGCGGAGGATTAAACGGATTAAAACTAATCTTTAAAGAAACAGCGATTAAACAGGTTGGATTAAAATTAACTCGTTGAGTTTTTAATCCGAAGTGTGAATAAAGAAACAGGATTAGACTAAAATTTTAATCCTAGGTGCATTAAAGAAATAGGATTAAATTTAATCCGTTTAACTCGTTTAACTCGCTGGGTTAAATTTTAATCCGTTTAATCTGAGGTGCTATTTCTTTAATGCTGATTAATTTTAATCTAATCCGTTTAATCTTTAAAGAAATAGGGCCTTAGAAAAGCCGCGAAAAGCAGAAACTTGTGGCTATGAAACTTGTAGAATGTTCTTTCATCCATGCATAAACATATTGAATAAAATTTATTAAATCAAAAATTTATAACAGACGTGTTCCCTCCCAACCGACTGTTCCTTTGAGAAACCGAAATTACTTCGTGCTCGCTAATCTAGAGATTTTCCATCACACTCAGTTTTAAATTAAATTAAACTTAATTATTTTAAAAAATTAAACTAAGCTAAACCAATCTTGTTCTAGATATTCTACGGACTAAGCTTTCATCGATTGGAGAATGCCAGTCCTGAAACGGATTTTCAATCGATCTGCAAGACACACAGGGTACAGCGGATTGAGGCGCCGAAGCTTTGACCCACAATTTCCCCATAATATTCCCGATTTCTCTGCAGCCTGTGTGTATTGGTGATTTAATGACACCTGCAACCTGAGCGATTGCCCGGCAGACAAAATCCGACTAATTTTGAGCAACGTTTTGGAGGAATTTCCGATCCCAGTAAACTGATCTGTTTAACGGTTTGCGATATAGAGGTTAGTCGGTAAATTGCAAAGTACCGGCCATTGGAGGTGAGTTGCACTCAACTAAAGCAGCTGGAATGCAACAAAACATGTCCATGGACTAAAGAGGGTTCAAGAAAAGAATTGTCGTAATGGTATACCATTCGACAATAAATGTGGCAAAACGTGCATCCAAAAGCCGCCAACTAGCAATTCTTGCGTTTTCATTGCAACTATCAGTAACTGTAGTCAAGAGTGCAGCTATTTGGAAAAAAGAGAGAAAAAGAAAAAATTCAAAATCCATGGAACCCATGGCTCACCAATGTCGCAGTGAAAAGTGTCGAACCTGTTTCGATGACGCTGCAACCGAAGTGAAACCTACGGATAGTGTTTGAGGCCGGCCGGCTCAAGCCGGCCGGCTGCCGGCCGCCGGCCACGACTTTTGCTCGCCGGCCGGCCGCCGGCTGGGATACAAATCACCAATCAGAAGTTTACAAAATAGAGCAACTAAGCTTAATATGGACTCCAAATCTAGTTTTGCTAATTCTTTTATGCTATGCGGTGCTATTTTTCTAAGATAACAACCGAAAATATATATCTTAGTAGTTATAATAACTGCACTGCAAACTGCTATAGCCGGCCGGCCGATGGGTGCGTGAAACCCCGGCCGGCCTCAAACACTACCTACGGATATCCGGTCTGTCGATCAAGGTGCGACACGACTAGATTGTGTCTACGCGGAACGTTTGAAGAAATGTCTCAAGAAATGCCATGAAAAGGAAGAAACTATGGAATTGAAAGAGTTGATTCGAGTAGCAACGGAAATTTGTGAGAGTAGCCTCGAGCCGAGAAAAATCCCAAAGAACCAACGCCCTGGCCATAACCCTGAAAAAATGGGGAAATAACGCAAAATCATAACTTGTTTTTGTACTTAGCATTAGCAATTTGCGTAGTCTGCCTGCGTAACTTCACTGCAATAGGCTTAGAACAATCTGATAGCATTCAACTCAAATTTCAGGGAAAAAACTTTTTAAGATCAAATCGCCATCCAAGCCCCACCTGAATATTTGTGGTCTAATTTTAGAAGTGCATTCACTGGAATTCCAATATTTTTATTAAACTAAAATCTCTGACATAGTAAAATCCAAATTACATCTAAATAAAATCTAAATTAAAATAAAATTTAGAACATTAAGCCCTGCCTGATCCGTTTCCTATTTTTGTTGACTATGTCCTACCACACCTTTCAAAATTAATAATAAGCTTACTTAAGGGGGCGGGTCACTTTTTTGCCGATTTTTCGACCATCTCCAATTTTGCTCATTTTCACGTAGTCTTCATGTAGTCCCCATGGGTCCGCGAAACAAGACAAGAGCGTTTTGCGAAATATTACTTCTATCGTTCTGTACAGGCCCTCAAAGGTGACCTCGACATGTGTTAAACATAGGAAAATGAAAAAGTTAGGCTAAAAAGTTTCTGGCAGAAAAATTTTTCGCTGTATAAGAGTCAGAACTCTGAAACCTCTTCACAACCATTAAGGACATATTGTAGAGTGCAGCTATCTCCTCTGAAGCGATTCTGTTCGGTATTGGATTTTTGGCGAATTTTTAAAGTCAGAATTTTGGAAAATCGGCCATTTTTGGACCATGAAAAACAGGACCTACGGTACTCTTTTGCTTGTCCTGAACGATTGGCAAAAGCTACAGAAACGGCCAATAGATAGCTGCACTCTACGCATAAAAACACGTCTTATGAAAGTACTCGCATGTTTCTATCATCTACAGTAAGCTCAAATAACTTGCCACAAAACAGCAAATTTTGCTAAAAATGGCCATTTTTCATAATGCTCACATTCTTTTGATAATTTTTCACTCATTATGTGGTATAAAATCACCTAACTTGGCAGATAAATTAATATATCTATGTATGTCACATAATGTGGCCAAAACAAATGTGTCAATATTGAACATGCTGCTGTGGCGGTACCTTTGATCTTTATAGGTGAAAAATGTCAATTTTAAAATTTTTCCAAATATAGACAAAATGGGTATCAATCGATAGCTAATAGAACGAGGAGCAACTTTTCTCATACAACCATGGGTCTAAAATGTTGTCTGTGCAAGATAAAACGAGTTAAAGTTATACTGGGCAGTCCTGCAAGGTTAGGAGTGCAGCACTCAAGCATGCATTATGAACGCCTGGATAGCTGGCCTTGAGCCACGTCTGCACCTAAATATTACCTTAGTAAAGGCTTTAATTTGGTGTATCGGTTAACCCTGTTTTCGGTTGCGTTTGGTCTCCACCTGACCTTGCAGGGCTCAACACCGGAAGTTTCAAGTTTTCCGGCTTTGAATCTGAATAACTTTGTCACAGTTTGATTTCGAACGCTAATATTCTAAGTTATTTTTGAGAACATACAGTCCCGGCCAGAAATAGTGTACCCATTTTCGCGAATATTCGCAATTTCGCGAACGCCATTCGCAGGCTAAGCATATTAAATTTCTGCGAATGCGTGCGAATGGCCTTTAGAAAATGCCTTCGCGAAGGAAACTTAATGTTAAGGCTTCCAGCTGTGAAGCCAATGTGCTTAGATAGAGCCAACTGCTACTTTAGCAAAGGCTAGTGGTCTTCAAATTGGCCTTGTTTGCAACAGGCGCGCGAATGAAGTGCGAAGGGTCAGAAAGGTCAGCCTTCGCGAATGGCTCTAATTTAATACCTTTAAGCAGGTGCGAAGGCTATTCGCATTCGCGAAGGGTAGGTACACTATTTCTGGCCAGGACTGTATGGGGGCATATTATGTGTGAAAATGAGCGAAATCCGTGACTATCGATTTTTGACCAAAGTGACCCCCCCCCCTTAAGGGGGTCCATTTTTTGGTCATTTTTTCGACTTTCTCCGATGTCGCTCATTTTTAAATATTTCATAGTCCAAACTGTATATTTTAACGAGTTTTTGAAATTAAAGTCATACGTCTTACGGTTGTTGAGTAATTTGACCTCAAAGTTGAGATTTTATGTGTTAAACATAGGAAATGTGAAAAGTTGTCACTTTTTCTCGTGCGCCAGAGAAATCTCGCGGATGGCAAAACGGATTCTCCCAAACTTTATATCATATTTTTTCCATGTTTCTGAACTGTGATTTGTAGGAAGCAGAATTTTGATTTAGGTCTTTGAAAAATTTTAATGAATTTTTCAAATATTAAAATTTGACACCAAATTTAACAGACGTTAAAGAAATACCACATAGATCAGGTGAAAGCGGGCGCCCAGGCGGTCCTGAAAATCTAATAGAAAAAATTTTCCGTTGAGCGAGTCGCGAGTAATAACAAGTCAAAGCTGCAAAAAGCGGCAAACTTCAAAGAAATGGAATAAAAAGCTTATTTCTCAACCGATTTTTTTCGTTATTGTGTCAATCGATGCGTCTTCGGACGGGAAAATTTTTCTGAAAGAATGAGCTGAATAGCTTGAACGGTCCGAAAAAATTCCCCGATAAACCGATATTTCCAAATTTTTGAAATTTTAAATAATTTTAAATTTTATAAAAATGTTCGTCTCGCTGCAAGGATTCCGAAAAAATATGGTTTTATGGAGTTACGACGTATATTGAGTTCACTGGAGGCCTTACAGATTTTGTACACACATTTTTGTGTCAGACTTTTAGTTGTGTTTTTTAGCTTTAGAACACAAACAAAGCCTGCAAATTTCTTTGAAGTGATGGGTCTAATTTGGGGGGGTCAGGCGTTACCATACAGATGATGTCCCAAGCCTAATAACTAAGAGCTTGACGCTTCTCACACTCTTAGTTATTATGTACTCTTGGTTACAATAAGTGAACTTACTTCTGTGGACCTATCACGGACAATTAGTTACAATTACTAACAATCACTTGACGTTGATAATATTAGAAATATTTACTTTAATAGCAATAAATAGCAACTTTGGTGGTGGCACAAAATTTTGAAATGAAATAACTATAAATTGGTGCTTTTAAATCAAGAAAATGAGGTAAAACGCAGGCTATTAAGCGGATTCATGAAGGCAGATTTTTGCATTAATTCTTTGGGTTGATATTTATTATTTTTGCTTGTATATACTTTGGATTGGATAACCGACGAAAACAATTACCTTTTACAATTACAATTACAATTTCTTAAAGGCTTAATTGTACTGGTCATCAAACCTCTTCAGCAGTCACTATAAGTCAGCCTCATAAACCTGTGAGATTTAATAAAACTCACACGCATCTAGTTAACACGCCAGCTCAGAGTAATTATTTGTCATTAGTGTCTTTAAACTGGCGTTAGCTTTGTATGCTTGCGCGTACGTAGTTTAAATAAGTTAGCCCTTTGTGTTCACGCCAACTAAATTTCCTAGATTGCGCTTGCTTGCAAGCATATGCGAAAAGTTTAAAGTTCATAAGCTACTAAACGAGCTTTAACAAATCTGCGCTGCAATATGCTAGACACGAATGCTCAGAAAGACTAAACTTCGTCTGAAGGCTAATGCAGTTTTTATCTCGCCTAGAGGCGGGATACTTGTAATAGGTTTTGGCTCTTTTTGAACTGGTTTGACCCTTCGCTCAAAATGAGCCCTATCCTTAGCACAGGCCTCAATAGGTGGCTGATTTTGCATCTGGGGGACATTGGCATAATTGCTTACACAACCATTTTACAGAGTAATTTCGTTCAGTTTATATTCCACCTATTCGTTGTTATATGAAAGTCACCAAAACATTTTAATTTTCAAAAAAAATTTATTCATTAATAAGTTCAAATTCTGTTTGAAACTTTATTCATACAGTGCCCCCTTTGGTTGACTACAAATTCTGGATTTATCAGCATTTGAGAAATATGCAAATTAGTTACTAGCGTGTTGGCATTAGTTAGCATAGATCAGTGATGAAGAGCAATTGCAAGTGCTGAATCCTAGTTCCTGTTTTTAGTTGAAAACGGGATGGAAGGAATTAGTTTTAAGCTTAAAGGTTCCAGTTGAAAATCATTTAAACTCGAGTCCGATCTCAATGTAGTTTGTGCTTTGAAAGCACAAGCCACAACTTGCGAGGTTGTGTCTTTGTAGCCACGACTTGTCTGAAATTGAGTTCCATTTGCTGGGTGACAACTTGACAACTTGTATCATAAGCGATAAGCCACACAGTGGGATAATAAAGCCTTGTGAAATCACGAATTTATTGATTCACAATTTCAAAGGTGCGCAGTGGGCTCAAAAATTTGATCGCCAGTGGGCTCAAAATTTTGATGGCCAGCAGGCCGGCTGGCTGGACCTAAGTAGGCCTGCCGTTGGATGAATGCGTGATCAAAGCGACCGTCAACTACAAGCCGACCGACCGGAGGACGGACACAGTTTTTCGGTCCTAACGAGTTAAATTGGCTGCATGTCTTCTGAAAATTAGGAATTATTTCAAACTTTTAGTCTGTATTTTGGATAGCCGGCAAAACGAGGACTGGAAGTTGATCAGCCGGCCGGTCCACAAAAACATGAAGCCGGAGAACAACACTAGAACTATGAGAAATTGTGTATCCTTGCATCATTTTCCTTAATTGTTTCAAGAGTACACATAGACAATAGTGTAACTGCAGACAAGCTCTGTTATCAGCTTGAGGGCCATGCTGTGCACGCTGACACCCTACTTCACACAAACGAAAGCTTAGTGGTCCTCTCCTCTTCACAAATCAGAACCTAGTCAACCACCACTCCCACAAATCAAATCCCAGTTAACCACCACCCCCCACAAATCAGATCATAGTAGATATGCCCCCCAATGCAAACCTAAGGGAAATGACCCTCCTCCCACAAATCAGACCCTATTGGAATGACCCCCGCACAAATCAGACCCTAGTCGAAATACCTCCACAAATCAGACCCTAGTCGAAATACCCCCACAAATCAGACCCTAGTAAAATTCACCAGGGACTGATTTATGTGGCAGGTGGTGACTAGGGTCTGATTTGTGGGAGGTCACTAGATACTCTTTTGTGGGGATATAGGGCGTTAGTGCAGAGCATGGTTCTCGGTTGATAACCGAGAGCCTACCTGCTGTCACACTCTTATCATTACCTATCCTTATATTTGTTTCCAAATTCTGGAACTATCGTAGTTGCGAATTACGTTCAGCGGCGAGATAATGGCTCTTTTAGGGGCCAACTTGTAATTATTTAGCGTGCTAGTGCGTATGACACGTTTACCTAAGTGAGGGGAGGCTTTATACTAAACATTTTGACGCATGCATTAGCTTAGAAAATTGCATCTAACCAAACTTTCTTCCACTAGGGGAACCCAAATTGGCTACCACAAGGGACAGTGAAATGTGACGTCACGTCCACATATGGTGCCACATATACAATACATTTTATCAGATTTTGTTGATCTTCTTGTGTAAAACTAAGTTGTGATCAAATTTTAGTCGCATTCTTCTTGCGAAGAACTTTCTCGGGCACGCGTTCCTTTTGTTTCAGGACATAGATAGCGGACTGAGCGACGTGGAATCAGCCAGCTCAGTTTCGAATGACCTGGACTTAGGCTACGAGCCTTCCAATTCCGCAGCGAGCGACACTGAACCGCAGTCGAAGAAACGGTAGTCTGCCTTATTGCGTTCACCCAGTCCTCACCTTGCAGAGCATGAACGGGTGCTCACTGTCAAATCAGCCGGCTCAGTAACGGATGACTGGGACTACTCTTATGAACTCTCGCTTCAGCGGAAGCGTGGCAACTTTCTGCACAATCAGTCGGTCCATCAGGCCGGACAAAGCATTTTGGTTGTTGAAGGAGAGTTGGTGCTCGTGCTTTGTACTGTTTTCCATGTTACGGATGTCTGGGATTCTACGTCAAGTACAATCTGTCGAAGCATGCATGTGAAGCTGTGCGGAAAGGAACCATGAAGCAGGCTCGTGTTTTGCAACTGGCAGTCCAATATCCGCGTTCTCATGACGACGAGTGTCCACTTCATGAGGAAATTAAGGGTTCGCTGAGAGAAGGCAAGGTGGCCACGGCTTGGAAAAAATATGAAACGATTGATCGAAGACGTAAAATGAGAAAAAGGAAGAAATGAAGGATAGCTTGCTTATCAGGAAATTGAGAGATTTTAAGGAGTTAATAGAGAACCGCTGGCTGGCTGGCTGTAATGAACGCCCCTACTTTGAAAACAATGAAAGACCACAAGGACAGTAAGCCCCCGTTATTGCCATCTACCAGATATATTAGGCTATTGAACCACCATTTAACTATAATCGGTGACAGTGCTAGAGCCAATCTGATGATCGAAGTGACGACTTCTGATTTTGTCTTATGTGAATCTTTGATTGGTAGCATAGTTCTGTTCAATAGAAGACGAACTGGCGAAGTTGGACAAATACGCTTGAAGAATTATCTTGGTCTACCTGATGGAGATGTGGATGATATTGTTAAAACAACTTGTCTGAAGTTGAACAAAGCTTGCTTCAATTCTTCAAAGACGTTCCCATGACGAGAACACGTGGACGCCAAGTTCCTGTCTTACTCACAAAAATAAAGCAAGACATCGAGTTTTTGCTTAGTATCCGCCAATCTGACCGGTGATCAAACGTGCTTCGGATATCTAAGAACAATCCATATTTGTTTGCCAGAACTCGCCGAAGTGAGGGCTGCTTTGAAGTCCATTCAGTCTTGAAGAAATGCTTTGACTCGTGTGGCGATATGAATCCTGCTGCACTTCGAGGAACTTTCCTCAGAAAGCATTTAGCTGTTGTGTCGTAGCTGGTTAACTTGAAGGTAAATATACGGATATCTGGGCAAGTTTTGGACCAAAAGTTATGGGGAGGCTACATCATGAGGGCGCATCATCGATAGGGGCTCATCCAAAATAGGGGGGCGCATTGTTGAAACAGTTTAATAACTGCCAAAAACCGCGAGAGATACGAGTTTTAGGTGTTTCTTCCTCTAAAACAAGAAAGATCACGTTAAAAATCCGACACCGAAATAAATTTTAAAATTTAGGGGGAAATGGTGAGATTTGGACATTTTTGGAGTAAGCTATGGGGGAGTTTGGAATTTATAGGTGCTTTTCATGGGGACACTACTGGGGGCCCCACAGTTATGGCAGACTCAAATTAGAAGTGTCACGACGTGTACAACAAACGCGAAAATTTTTCAAAATTTTGAAATATTTTGCGCAAATAAAGTGAAATTTTCTCGCAAATTTCAATGCTATTCGCGAAGATTTCAATTGCAAATTCGCAAATTCTAAGAAATATCTTCGCACTTTAATGTACAAAATGCGCAAATTACTTAAGAAGAGCTATTTGCATTCAGTGTATTTAAACAAATATAAAATAAATTGAATTAATTAAATGAATTAAATGGATTAAATAAATAAAATAAATAAATAAATAAAATAAAATAAATAAAAAATAAATATAATATTGATAGATCCGATAATTGCTGAGTGGTTGTCCAGTTAACTATCTGTAATATGTTAGATTTTGAAAAGCAAGGAATACACACACATAAAATACACGTGCAACTGGAGGAAGAAAAGTTTTTTGCTACTTCAACTGGAACGGGAGGATCTCGTCCTTTCGCGGATGGAGTCGTCTGAATTCGCTGATTAAGAGCCGTTAACCGTCTGTCCTGTCAAACAAACATCTAGTTATAATTTCGAAAATGACCTATTATGTATACTTTATAGCACGGCTCTGCATGCATTCAGAGATTTATACGCACGCCGTGCGGGAAGCTCCGAGTGTGTGGCACGAGTGCGCGAAGCGCACGAGTGCCACGCACGAGGGCTTCCCGTACGACGCTGCTTACATCTCTGAATGCAAGCAATGTCGTGTTGTAAAGTACTTATACAACGAAACAAGCTGCAAATGAAGCATTCCAATAAACTAATGAAACTTGATTCTCTGATGCTGCAGGCGAGAACATAAGTACAAGCAATTTCGAAGATCATCTGGCAGTAAATTTGCCGCGGCTGGGAGGCCTTTTTTTGGTGTGTAGCTGAGCTGTCTTGGTTGGAGCTCAGCTGCACACACTGCTGCGCTATGCAGGTCACTGCATGGCGCAGCAAATTAGTGTAGGTCCAGGCGTCCCAGCGTGCATCGTGCGGATAAGTAACTTATTCGCACGGTGAACGATACAGAAGAGCAAAACAGCTCTCTGTAGCGTGCACTCAGCTATATATACGCACGCAATTAACATCGGAAAAGGGACAGTGAGTTGTATAAATTATATTATATTAATGTCTAAGGGGCGACGACTTGACGACTTCTCCCTCCGCCGTCAGCTTAAAATTCTCGACTTCCGTTATTCTTACACGCTCGGAGTGGGTTTCTGGTTTTCTTAATCTTAAACAGTATCTCAAAGCGCCAGTCCCCAGGTAAAGGCTAGCGACATATAAAAAAGGAAGAAGAATAAACATATAGTTACTTCCTGTCTTCCTTGTTACTATAACCCCCACGTAGCTAAATTGTTTTCTGTCTGCCTAAATTTTGTTGTAACGGTAGTCTGATGTAGGAGTTATTTCTTTTAGTCTGAAAGTGTTTATGCTTATGTTTATGAAAGTGTCTGTCAAAATAACGTTGGCAGACGATGTTAAGAAACTATGTGAATTTATAGGGATTGTCGCAAAGTGTGCTAATAAACAAATATACACAAATAACTATATACTTTTGTTGTTTCACTTGGAAAATTGCACTAAAGCTAGTAATTTATTCGTTCTGCAAGAAATGTTTGTAGAATCTGATGTTCCACAACAACATGGTGCAGTATTTGGTTATGCTAAAATTTAATACATAGTTTGGCGCAATTTGTCATAGGCAGAAGCTTTTTTGCTAAATATCTACACTAAACTTATCATCAGCTTGAAGAGATGACAGTTTCATTCAAATATTTGCGCAAATTTATTTTATTTTAAAGAAATGCATTAATTCTGAAATCTTTACTTGTTCGCTTTATTATTTCGGAATAAACAAAGATCTTAAGAACATTGCATTAGTCAAATATTAAACGAATTCATGTGCATGAAAATGAGTATAGGTATGAAAAAGGGTTTGGTGCAGAAACAGATGAGCGCGACAAGCTCCCTATTAAACGTTATTACCCAGCTTGCCTCATCTACATCTATTACTTAGCCCTAACGTAAACAAAAACATAGGATTGTGTTTTTGCATTGACGCGGCCAGCCTCTTCATATTGTGAGGGGCAGATTCACAAGTGCAGATAGTACCAATAAAATAGAATTAATTTGCTATGCTCGTATCTCATGGCTCCGGTGTAAACAGTAGCATGCCTGTCTACAGTCATGGAAGTCTGTGGTTCCATTCCTGGTGGAGCCAAATTATTGGATAAAATACCAAAACCAGTAAATGTTTGTGTTCTTTGTAAAAAAAAGCATGTCGTTTTATCGGAAAACGGCTACAGGAGCGAATCATGGCTATAGTAGCTCCATCAATTACAAGTCAGTCAGAGATTTTTGTTAGTAACGAGTCAATAACTAAATTCTTTTGTCAAATGGGGAACCATTGTTTTAATGGTCGAATGGTGGCAGTGCCGAAAAACCGGTATGGGAAAAAATGAGTGTTAATATACAACCCTTCACTACTTTATTTTTCTGGGTACTTCTGCTTCCAAAACTTCTGCGCAACATTTACTTTAAACGTTCTTTACTCACGGTCACGTCTTGGATATATTTCAAATAGTATAGCTGAATTTACAGAATAACAGTTTGGTGATAAAGATTTGCATTTAATCCTTATACCCAAAATTGATTTGTACAAAATAATAATTGTTCGGATCGTTTACTCACTGTTCTTAGTATTGTAAGAAAATGTATATTGCAAATTTTTACGACGTTTGTATTCCAAGGCTCCTCCACCCTGAAAGAACTGAAAACTTTAAGAGACTTTAAGTGTAATAAACGACAGCTGACGCTACACCTAACACAAATGCGCTTTATTTTATCGCCTTGCTTACTTGGAGGTATTAGAAGCTCCAAACTGAGATAGACGGTGTTTCGTAACTCAGCTGTTTCATACAGCAGTCCCGTCTCACCCGTATAAATTTACAAAGATTTTCGCTTTGAATATAAAAGAAATAAAGAAAGATTCTGCGCAGTTGTGTGTAGCATGTGCGTAAGTCAATGCAAAGTTTGCATTTCAATGTCTCATATTTACAACTGTCGCAGTTCTCGGTTTCTTGAATGAGTAGTACTGAGCGTTTTTAATAATTAATTTTTATACGAAGCTAGTCTTCTTCTGAAATCTATGTATAATTGGTAGGGTGAAGTGTGCAATAATCCCCTGTCATATATGGGGTACATAGATGTCATTAATAGATAAACACAGCGAAGTAGGTTTGGATATTTCATACTTTTGTTGACCTTAGTGCAACCGTTAAAATTCCAATACCCTTTATACTGAAAGGGGAGCTATACTGACAATTGCAGAAAACAGCCAGCAATCACATTTGACACAAAGTTTTATTGTCTTGTTTACTAAAAGAGAAAGAAACTGACCTAAGGTGGTAGGTACCCCGTAGTTTAACCTTGTTGTTTCTTGAGATATATAGGCACTCATTCATAAATTTGTGATGATTTCAGCTTAAATATCCAGGAAGATAAAATAAATCTACACAGTTGTTTGTGACGTGTCCGCAAATTTGTTTTGCGAAAATTTATTTTGAATTAGTTTGAATATTGCAACACTCCAGATTCGTGGGCCGGAATGGAGGAAGAGCCGATGGCTTTCGGCTAAGCTAAGAATTAATTTAATCTGGTTGACTGCATCAACAAAGAAAAATCCTGCCACTAATCTGCTTTTCGATTATAAATCGTTACAAAAATTACAGAAATTTAAGAAAATCGGGCATCGGTAGAGTAATGTAGCTTTCTGCTACTTACTGCGCAGTCAAACGGTTTTCAGGTTTAGTAGATTTTATAAGCTTGAATTTGAGAAAACAGGTTAAAAATAGTTCTCGTATTGCAGCAAAATTTACAGAAATTCAAGGGGATCAGGCGGCAATAGAGTAACGTAACTTTTTGCTATCTTATTGTGCTTATGAAATTCCATTTTCAGGTTTAGTAGGTTTCATAAATTTAGTAGGTTTCATTTCAGAAATTATGTTTAAAAATTTAACATTTTGTTGTCTCATATTGCAGCAAAATTTACAGAAATTTAAGAAAATCGGGCGTCAGTAGAGTAATGCAGTTATCTGCTACTTACTGTGCTGTCAAACTATTTTCAGGTTTAGTAGATTTCATAAATTTAAATTTTAGAAACCATGTTTGAAATAAAAAATTTATAATTCTCTTGTTTCATATTGTTGCACACTTTACAGAATTTTCAGGGAATCGGGGTGCCGCAGAGTAATGTAGCTTTCTGCTACTTGCTGTGCTGTCAATCGGTTCTTCATGTTTCGTGAAATCTCATAAACTGATATTAAAGACAAAAATTTAAAATTCTCTGATTTCACATTGCTGCAAAAACTAGAATTTTATAAGAGAATTGGCAACAGTGGGGTAATGCAGCTTTCTGATAGTTACTGTGCTGCCGAGCGATTTTCAGGGTTAGTAGATTTCGTAACCTTAAATTTGATAAACCATCTTTAAAATTTCAAAATTTTTATTTCATGTTGTAGCAAAATTTACAGCAAGAAGCAGTATCCAGCAGACTTTGCTGCAACCATAGCAGGTATTTCTATGAAGCTGAAATAGAAAAAAGGACATTGAAGCTGTTTTCATTCACCGTTCAGGATTATATACTCGACTCAGACAAATAATTTCTACTCGAAATTGGTTTTGCACAGAAACAGTCTATTCAGAATGCATTCGACTCAGAATCACTGCTCAGCACATTTCTTTGAATGCATCATCTTGCACCTGCACATTTGGTATTGGTGAAACTTAACCAGTTGATTTTGCATCTTCAGGGTAGTCATAAATATATATTATTCTGGAAACATTTACTGATAAATAGGTATCAGTAATAAACAAAAGCTTTTAACGTTGTATAATCTGGATACAAGACCGCGCGTAGGGGGTCTCACAGGGGTCTAGACCAATTTTTGGGATGACAAAAGAAGAAATATTTGCTGATTTTATAGCAAGACCGCCATTTTTAAAATCTTTTCGAGCCTTAGGCTTCGGCGCAACGATTTAGTTTTAGTTTTTACTTTAGTTTTCGTTTCAGTTTTTGAAAGAATTAAGCATCCAATGTACGATTTTGGAGCAAAAATGCATACATTATTCAACTTCCGGTGGGCTTGGTGCGGCCTGTCTGAATAATAAGTTGAGTTTTTTATTTATACACGTTGAAGGCAGACCCGAAAAGCCTTTTAGCATAGAAACTTGTTATTTAAAGAAAGTACACTGATTTAAAAGTAGATATTTAAAAGTAGTATTTAAAAGTAAAAGTAGACCATACTACTTAGCTTTGGAAAGTTTATAGTTTTAAACCTGTCACGGATTTTTCCTGCAGAATTCAGGGTATACTTTTTGAAACACGAGGTTCTTCATGAATTTTATGCAAAAACTAGAATTTGCGCAAACTAATGAATATACAATTCCACAATAAAAACTTTGTAGAGCCTACATAAGTTGCTTGTTTGTACACGAAATCGTAGTTAGCACTTTAATTCATAATAAAATTTCGATAAATTTACGTAGTTTCATAACATCGTCTGCCAACGCTATTGTGACAGACGCATTAGTCTGAAATCGGATAGTAATTTTGGATGGCTGGCTCCTTTTAACAAAGTTTAAAAGCCAAATAGTTTCACTTTTTAATTGTGCAGACTTGCTATTCAGTTGAAGTTTTGAGACCCTGCTGTTAAGTTGTGCCTGAAGATTGCTTGCCTTGCATTGTAGCCATCACGAGACTTATACTATAATAAAGTCCTGTTTGTAAGTCCGTTACATACTGTGTAAGCCCCCACGTAGCTAAATTGTTTTAGGATTTTACTTGCCAGACTAGCATCGAACGAGGACATTCGATTTTCATTGACCCGAGGGTACAGCCCCCACGTAGCTAATTTGTTTTGATCTCACGGTAGTCTGACTTAAAGCTTTGTATTTTTCAAAAGACTTAGTTTTTAGTTTCCTATGTTTCGTCTGAAGAGCTCGCAGGAGCCTAAGTTATTGAAATTCTGATAATTTTGAGAAGGCCCAAGACAAAACATTTCCAATTTATAGACTTTGACCTAGGTGGGCATTAAATGTAAAATAGAAGTTTAAAAGAGGAGCAAATTTGCAGACTAGTCACTTTTCAGTTTTGCAAACCTGGTGTGCGCTTGTTTGTTTGCCGCTTAGACTCTGCACTGTTAAAGCTTTGTGTTCGTTAGCTTCTTATGCCTTAGTTACACTTTACGGCTGTACCCCAGTGACGCACCGTCACATTACAATATTTGTAATTAAGAATTGAACTGGAATTTAGTTTTCAACCTTAAATTCATTTATTTCTTAAAGGCTTAATTGTACGGGTCATCAAACCTCTTCAGCAGTCACTATGAGTCAGCCTCATAAACCTGTGAGATTTAATAAGCCTCACACGCATCTAGTTAACACGCCAGCTCAGAGTAATTATTTGTCATTTGTGTCTTTAAACTGGCGTTAACTTAGTTTGCTTTCGCGTACGTAGTTTAAATAAGTTAGCCCTTTGTGTTAGCGCCAACTAAATTTCCTAGCTTGCGCTTGCTTGCAAGCATATGCGAAAAGTTTAAAGTTCATAAGCTACTAAACGAGCTTTAACAAATCTGCGCTGCAATATGCTAGACACCAATGCTCAGAAAGACTAAACTTCGTCAGAAGGCTAGTGTAGTTTTATTTACTTAGCGTGCTAGTGCGTATGACACGTTTACCTAAGTGAGGAGAGGCTTTGCACTAAACGTTTTGACGCATGCATTAGCTTAGAAAATTGCATCTAACCAAAATTTCTTCCACTAGGGGTACCCAAATTGGCTACCACAAGGGCCAGTGAAATGTGACATCACGTCCACATATACAATACATTTTATCAGATTTTGTCGATCTTATTGTGTAAAACTAAGTTATGATCATGTTTTTGTCGTATTCTTCTTGCGTAGAACTTAAAAGAATGGCCTGGACTTAGGCTACGAGCCTTCCGATTCCGCAGTGAGCGACACTGAACCGCAGTCGAAGAAACGGTAGTCTGCCTTATTGCGTTCACCCAGTCCTCACCTTGCAGAGCATGAACGGGTGCTCACTGTCAAATCAGCCGGCTCAGTAACGGATGACCGGGACTACTCGTATGATCCATCTGATGCAGTTGTGCGTGGTGTTGAAGCGGAACCGAGACATTGTCAGTCTGCCGCATTACTTTCGCCCATCCCTCATCCTTGTTCTGAGAAGAACCCGTGCCTACTGTCGACGAACCTGTTGCGGTGAACCGAGTCCTATCTAAGTCCGACCTATCAGGAGAACGCTTTCGAGTGTTTGACAAAAAGAACTACTGCTTCATTTGTGGATTTGCTCAGTCGAAACTGGCTCACCATCTGGAGCAACGCCATTCGAAAGACGTGGTTGTACAGGCTCTTCCTCCTCAGGGCCATCCTACCAGACGACTTGAACTCTCGCTTCTGCGGAAGCGTGGCAACTTTCTGCATAATCAGTCGATCCTTCAGTCGGACAAGGCATTTTGGTTGTTGAAGGAGAGTTGGTGCTCGTGCTTTGGACTATTTTCCATTTTACGGATGTCTGGGATTCTACGTCAAGTACAATCAGTCGAAGCATGCATGTGAAGCTATGCGGAAAGGAACCATGAAGCACGCTCGAGTTTTGAAACTGGCAGTCCAATATCAGCTTTCCCACGACGACGACTGTCCACTTCATGAGGAAATTAAGGGTTCGCTGAGAGAAGGAAAAGTGGCCACAGCTTGGAAAAATGATGAAACGATTGGCCGACTTACGTTGATACAGTCGTACCAGCGACCGTCTGGAAGCAAAGAGAATCCCAAAGTTGTCCGGATAAAGGGTAGACTGGCTTCCAGACTCCTTCTGCTTATGCAGAACTGTGGTGATGTGAGTCTCCTAAGTCTAGTGCTTCGGACTATTTTCCATGCAACGGATGTCTCGGATTCTACGTCAAGTGCAATCTATCGAAGCATGCATTTGAAGCTATGCAGAAAGGAACCATGAAGCAGGCTCGTGTTTTGAAACTGGCAGTCCAATATCCGCGTTCCCATGACGACGACTGTCCACTTCATGAGGAAATTAAGGGTTCACTGAGAGAAGGCAAAGTGGCCACGGCTTGGAAAATGATGAAAAGATTGACCGAATGACGCAAAATGATAAAAAGGAAGAAATGAAGGATAGCTTGCTTATCAGGAAATTGAGAGATTTTAAGGAGTTAATAGAGAACCGCTGGCTGGCTGTAATGAACGCCCCGCCCCTACTTTGAAAACCATGAAAGACCACAAGGAGAGTAAGCCCCCGTTATTGCCATCTACCAGAGATATCAGGCTATTGAACCACCATTTAACTATAATCGGTGACAGAGCTAGAGCCAATCTGATGATTTATGATTTTGTCTTATGTGAATCTTTGATTGGTAGCATAGTTCTGTTCAATAGAAGACGAACTGGCGAAGTTGGACAAATACGCTTGAAGACTTATCTTGGTCTACCCGATGGAGATATGGACGATATCGTTAAAACAACTTGTCTGAAGTTGAACAAAGCTTGCTTCAATTCTTCAAATACGTTCCCATGACGGGAAAACGTGGACGCCAAGTTCCTGTCTTACTCACAAAAATGGAGCAAGACATCGATTTTCTGCTTAGGATCCGTCAATCGGACCGGTGATCAAACGTGCTTCGGATATCTAAGGACAGTCCATATTTGTTTGCCAGAACTCGCCAAAGTGAGGGCTGCTTTGAAGGCCATTCAGTCTTGAAGAAATGCTTTGACTCGTGTGGCGATATGAATCCTGCTGCACTTCGAGGAACTTTCCTCAGAAAGCACTTAGCTGTTGTGTCGTAGCTGGTTAACTTGAAGGTAAATATACGGATATCTGGGGAGGTTTTGGACCAAAATTAATGGGGAGGCACATCATGAGTGCGCATCATCGATAGGGGCTCATCCAAAATGGGGGGGGGCATTGTTGAAACAGTTTTCTTTCATAACTGCCATTTTCTTTAATAAGTGAAATTTTCTCGCAAATTTCAATGTTATTGTCGAAGATTTCAATTGCAAATTAGCAAATTCTAAGAAATATCTTCGCACTTTAATGTACAAAATGCGCAAATTACTTAAGAAGAGCTATTTGCAGTCAGTGTATTTAAACAAATATAAAATAAATTGAATTAATTAAATGAATTAAATGGATTAAATAAATATAATATTGATAGATCCGATAATTGCTGAGTGGTTGTCCAGTTAACTATCTGTAATATGTTAGATTTTGAAAAGCAAGGTATACACGGTAAAAATACACGTGCAACTGGAGGAAGAAAAGTTTTTTGCTACTTCAACTGGAACGGGAGGATCTCGTCCTTTCGCGGATGGAGTCGTCTGAATTCGCTGATTAAGAGCCGTTAACCGTCTGTCCTGTCAAACAAACATCTAGTTATAATTTCAAAAATGACCTATTATATTATATTATATTAATGTCTAAGGGGCGACGACTTCTCCCTCCGCCGTCAGCTTAAAATTCTCGACTTCCGTTATTCTTACACGCTCGGAGTGGGTTTCTGGTTTTCTTAATCTTAAACAGTATCTCAAAGCGCCAGTCCTCAGGTAAAGGCTATAAACATATAAAGGAAGAAGAATAAATATATGGTTACTTCCTATCTTCCTTGTTACTGTAACCCCTCTCCCCCCCGTAGCTAAATTGTTTTCTATCTGCCTAAATTTTGTTGTAATCTTACGGTAGTCTGATGTAGGAGTTATTTCTTATAGTCTGAAAGTGTTTAGTCTGCAATTGTTAAAAGGAGCCAGCCATCCAAAATTACCATCAGACTTTAACTAAGTTTAAAAGCCAAATAGTTTCGCTTTTGACTTGTGCAGAATTGCCATTCAGATGAAGTTTTGAATTGTACACGGTAAAACTACACGTGTAATTGAAAGATGAAAGGTTTTTTCAACTGGAACGGAGTGGTATCCGAAGTGGTAAAGAAACAGCGTCATCAATGAAAGTCAATGTTTTCGAAGTTAACCGCCCTGCTTGTCTGAACCGAATAACCGAATATGTGCACGCTAATTTAAAATTATACTGTTTTATTTTGCTCTATCAAACGGTTTTGAGTATAGCTTTATAGCGAGTTTCCGCAGATAAGACATATGTAAAACTTATCAGCTAAAATCTTTGGAAAGTTAAAAGTCCTTAGCCCAGACGGCTCGTTTCCAACCACGTCAGATGCATTTCGTGGAAATATAAACGTCTTAGTTCTGGCCAGCAAGTTCCAACAAATACCAAGGTATACCGAGAAATCTCAGGTATGTTTAACACATAACAATTTTAAGTTTAGTACCAAGCTGGCTAGTTTCTATTGCAGCTAGCAAGTTTCCATGGAAACAATTTTCATGATTGGTCAGAAAAACTCCTGCCAAGTCGGCTTATTTCCGTGGAAAGATTTTTGTACTTAGTCCCAGCTGTATTGGTTCTGTCAAGAGTACATAATACATAAGAGTATGACAGCTGGCATACTCTTATGTATTATGAGCTCGCTACATCCGATGCGCGCTATCGGCTGACCCCCCCCCATAAATCAGACCCCCCTCACCCCGCCCCTATACATGTATGGAAATACCTCCAAACGGGGGGTCGGGCTCGTGCTTGTATATTTTGTACACAGATGTGTAAATCATACGAGCTTAAACCCCAGACACAAATTGGGGCACTGTAAAGTTTAACATGTAAGTATACTAACATAGACCCCGACCCCCCGTTTAGACGCCGTACATGTATAGGGGCGGGGTCAAGGGGGATCTGATTTATGGGGGGGTCAGCCGATAGCGCGCATCGGATGTAGCGAGCTCATAATACATCGAGTATGCCAGCTGTCATACTCTTATGTATTATGTACTCTTGGTTCTGTGGAATCTCGTTCTAAAGGTGTACTCAAAAGCTGTTGATAGACGCATTTACGAATTAAACATGCTATATTAAGTTGGCTCATGCAACTTCTTTTTGACTGAGAGTGTAATATGTTAGATTCTCCCATGATTGTATCCGTTAATTCATTACAGCTAAACCAATGTTCTCTGCGATTAGTTAGTTTCTGGTGGCGTCATTCTTTTGGCTGTAATACGTGTATACCGGCAGTAAAGCTACGTGTTCATCTTGAGATCTACTCAGTTTAGGATCGTTACACTATCCCATTGTCTGCCTCTTGTTTGGAACGCCGCGCTAAGGGCCCATTCCCAACTCCCGGAAATTACTGAAGCAGATGTCCGGCAAGTCTACTGAAATGAAGCGGAAACTATTGGTGTGTTTATGAACCTACTGAAAGTGTGATCCTAATTTCCGGCCCGATTATCCTGAAGAAGCTTGCTAAGATTGTCCTCTTAATCGCTTGTAGATATGAGAGTACTACTGACAAATGTTTTCTTGACGATCTCGCATATTCTGTCCTGTGCTCCCACCATCGAAACCACTCTGTCACTCTACTAAATTCGATTGTAAGTTGTCTCGGTCCTCAACTAAGGGCACACTTGGTGGAACGACTTGTACTGATTAAGCCTTGTGTTGATGACGCTGCCTTCGTGAAAGATATCATCATTCTGTCCAGGAAAATTGGCCTGGATATAGCTCAACTTATTCGCGAACACAATTTTCCCAACGCATACGAAATTTCATCAGCTAAATATGGAACCTGTTTTGTCGCCAAATATATCAACTGCACAGAAGGGACATCCGAAGAAACTTCTACGCCGCTTGCTTTCGGCACATGCATAACCACGTCATTCTCAAGCAGCACTTCTACTAAAAGGACATTTGACGGTGAGAAGGGAAGGGAGCTGGATATACGTGTTAGAGCCTGGACAGATTAAGCCAGCTGGAGAATTAAGTACTTTGACTTGTCAAGTCTGCCTGAGTAATGCAAAAGTTTTGGGAAATTAAAGAAAATGTGAGTTAAGTACACCAAACCAAATGCCAAACCAAAATTTGATTAGTTATTAGCTTAGTAGTGGTTAGTGCAGCGTTGCGTAAAAAATCCAAATTTTATTAGTCCACAATTTGATTAGTAATTAGTCGGGGACTAACATAATTAGCACTAATATGCTGATTTCTTTGCATAAAGTTTTGAATTTGATTAGTCTGCACTAGTCAAAATTGGCTAATCAAACTTCGGGCGTATGTCGGTTAATGATGGTTATGATGATTATGTTAAAGATAATGATGATATGGGCAAGTGTGAGAGTGTTTCACATGTGTATGTGTCTTGTATTGTCTGTTATAGATGTGACGTGAACGTCATTCCTCTTTTAATGTCTACAATGTCCATTCCTTCCCCGCACATTCTCTACTTCCTCAATGTGTAGGTACCTCCATACCATCCAATGGGAAGCAGGCCACCAGTCTATGATTCTATAACTCCATGAATTATCAATTGATGTGTGCACTGACCTCCTATGCAAAATCCAGCGGATTTCCAATCCAATCATTGCTTCTATGGAAGCATTGTAGAAGACTCTGTCCGATGGTGGTGCGAGAGAGTCCCCTCCTTGTTCCCTTTCGTGCCGTTTTTGCTTGTAAAAAGACGTTTTTGAACTGAAAGGTGAAAGAACGAGAAATTCGATGGAACTACAGCTCAAGCACTACTACTACTGCAAAAGCAGCTCAAGGCTGTGTAACCGTCGTCTAAAAATTAGTGTAGTTGGGCTGATTTTCTGTCGGTCCAATAGTGCAGTGCTGATTCAGAAATGGGTGTTGAAAACTTGTAAATAATTTAAGAATTTATAATTTTTATTCAGGATTTAGCAGTCTAACTAGAATTGAGAAAGTTTTCTGAAATGCAATGAACTTAATGGTTCGTTGTGCTGAGCTAATGAAGTACATTAACATGAGAAAAGGTCACGGTCGTCTACTATGTCAAACTGACTAGATACCATAATCCCTGAGTTCCTTTTTAAGTATGCAAATCAAACAATTGCTGTGCAAACCCTTAGTTCATCTGTGCAAGTCCAAATTTGTGAAACATGATGTTGAATATTCTGCAGGCAGTGCAGATCATTAGGCTGCTAACGATGGGGCTGCTCCGGCAACAGGGTGCTAAGAGTCCCACAAGATTTCACATTGACTAGTATATACGTCTGTCCAGGCCCACAAAAGATATCAAAAGTAACAAATTTAACAAAATTCTTAAAGTTTTAATATTGATCTGGAAGTCAGCCAAATGAAAGACTGGCGGGGTATTCTGCCCAGTACATACAAAATAGCAAAGTATCGAGAACTGTTGCCGCAGCCTTTCTTTAGGGGCCAATCTCAATTGTTGTAACAGTTTAACAGGAGGTGACTTTATGATAAATATGTCTCTGCTCGTTGAGACCTTTATAATAATACCAAGAGTACATAATTATAAGTGTATGCCACTAGGCAAGCTCTATGTTATCAGAGCAAAAGCTATGCTCTTCACACTACTCCCCGCAAATCAGACCCTAGTCGAAACGGGTGTACGGTCACTCGCTCTATGATTATGTGCTTTAGCTCGAAAACACAAGCAGTGCGTGCGCGAATTTTGTGCCTGCTTCGAGCTTTTAGAACACAAACATAGCGCTCAAAATTCGTTGAAGTGATGGGTCTAATTTGCGGGGGGGGGGGGGTTGGCCGTTAGCGAGCAGAGCATAGTTTTTGCTCTAACATAGAGTGTGCCTAGTGGCACACTCTTATATTATGTTCTCTTGATAATACTAATATGAGCTCAATCCGACAAATCAGTTTTAAACAATTTTTTCATCACGGTAACGAGTACGTTTTCCTACATTTTTGGTTTTACTATGTTCCTATATTTTTCAATTTGGTGCATTTTCACGCTGTGGCTCTATTACAACTTTTCTCAGTTCGTCGAGTACCTTCGGATGATACCCATATTAGGCGTTTTTGTCACCTTATATTTTGGCCATTTGCAACATCACAGTATCGAGTACTTACCGCAAAAGGAGAGCCCACAGGTACACGCTAAGTCCCCCACGCCAACCCACATGCATTATTTCAGCTAAAGCGGTCTACTCTAACGAGAATTATGGGGCCAAAGAGGTAGTAACGTGAATAAATAATAAATAACAATAATAAACGCACAAACACAGGTGCAAGGGTTTCCATTCTTTGTCCATCCAAATGATTGTATAGAGTCTAGAACTTCAGGTTTGCCGAGCAACCCAGTTTCGATCATAAAATCTAAACTACATATGTAGCGCGATGTAGCAAACATATATATATATATATATATATATATATATATATATATATATATATATATATATATATATATATATGTTGTTATGCACAAAAGGTATGCACCAAATGCTGAAGCCATATTCCGAAATACTCCTAAACACAGGTTTTAAACACCTTTATTAAAAAATATCTATTTTGGACTTGAAGCCGCGAAAAATCATAGTCTGTACAAACATACATTACTTGTATACTTCTCTGCAATGTTATGAAAACGTTAGGTTATGTGATAATGTAAAACCAAGATCTGTCAGTTAATCCACAAGGCAATTCTTCACCATCATGAATATATCTGGCAGGTAAACCGTAGCCTCCAAACACAAATACTGAACACCTTGGATGGCAAGGTATAAGTGCCATTTTTGAGACCACTCGTACAACCAGTGAAAAAAAACCAACCAAGATCTTAGCGAAGAAACAAGTTTACCGCAGATTTTTATCCACTCCATAGTACAGTACTACATCATCATCATATTCATTAAATCATAATTTCTGAATGAAGCAGTAATGATATTAATCATATTGCAGCAGTAAGCTTCCATCAACACTGCGATCAGTGTTTAGTACAAACAAGTTCTCCTTAAATGGCAAGACGTTGCCGCAATGCTTCATCTTTCGAAGAAATGTCGATAAACATGGACAATTTGATCCTGCATCAGATTTAATTTCTTGACAGAAACAAACAATAGACGATCAAAGGCTGCGAAAACAGGACAGGAAACGTTTTGCGATTCACAGCATTTAGTGTCCATGTCAACTATCACTTTGAGGAACCTTGAAATATTGATGAATCCAGGACCAATTCTTTGTGGTCAGGGTAATATATGACAATACTACTTCCAAATGCTGGTATATTCTTTCGGTTACAGTTACTGCAACTCTAGACGTTCGAATCAGCACGAAAGCGATGTCTGTTGCCGGTCAATATTATCAACACATCTTTGCATAACCAAAACAACTAGAGCATGTATCAACTTCTTTCTTAAGAACAACCGTTGACAACATCCCACCCATCATGTGATGCTTTCAAACTGTAGGATCTATTCAAGTGACACAAGTGATGATAATATCCTATCCACAGATTTTTTACTTTAAAGGTGGCAGTGGAACATTTATTTATTTCATTATTTATGTACATACACAAAACGATAACGAAATGATTGTAAGTCACCCAGTCGTCACATCTTAGAATCAGACAATTTCAGAATCTGTGCAGTACCATGTAATGAACAGGGGCCCAACCATTAGGGACATGTCCACCACCACCACCTTCCGTTTGATGGTGTCTACCATTTTGGCGTACCAATTCACATGCGGTAGGGACCATCCCAATTTTCCTGCGGGCTCTCCCATTTATCTTCGTCCTTTGTTTCGTACGACCGAGCCTGACGACATTTTCTTGATCTCCGTTTTTCCTAGGGAGGACCCACCGGAGGTAGGGATATTCCAGCCACCCTTCCACAACATCCCCCTGACCACCCGATGGCTATTTTCCAAAACAAAATCCATCGAGAACGGTAAGATCGAGATGACGGGCTTCCATTTACACCTTCCCACCCCTTCTTCTGACTGGGACCTTCCTCCAACTTCCAATTCCAAAGAACCAAGGAGCGCCTGTTGAGATGCCTTAAGGTATCTTAGGGTACCAACTTTTCAAATCATCCCCAGTGCCTTAGAAAGAGCACCAGAAGATACTTTTTGGTCTCTTTCCCTTTGGGCCAGAACGTTGGAAATGGCGTCCAGGATATCTAGAGCCTCCAGGGACCGCTCTTACTAATTCCAAGAGTACATAATTATAAGAGTATGCCACTAGGCAAGCTCTACTGTTATCAGAGCAAAAACTATGCTCTGCACGCTAACGCCCCCCCCCCGCCGCAAATCAGACCCTAATGACCCCCGTAAATCAGTACCTAGTCGAAACGGGGGTACGCTCACTCACTCTCTGATGTTATGTGCTTAAGCTTGAATACACGAGCAGTGTGTGCGCAAATGTGCCTGCTTCGAGCTTTAGAACACAAACATAGCGCTCAAAATTCTTTGAGTGATGGGTCTGATTTGCAGGGGTGGGCTGTTAGCGAGCACAGCATAGTTTTTGCTCTGATAACATACAGTGTGCCTAGTGGCACACTCTTATATTATGTACTCATGCTAATTCCCACCTTGGTCCTGGCCTTGGTGAAGGAATCAAAAAGGCTGAAGGCATTCATGCTCCGATGATTATATTATGATTAATACTAGTTTAAACAAGAAAACAAGACAGATGATCAATAGATGATAACTAACGAATTCCCAGAATTAGGAAACTGTATATTTGAGAAAACTCTTGTTGTTTATGTATATATATATATATATATATATATATATATATATATATATATATATATATATATATATACCAGCAGCTTATATGTTATATGAGCACTGTTGCATACGCTAATTGTACACGCTCAGTATGCAGACGGTTGTATGTGCATTTTGCTCATAGAGATAGTTCATATGAGCAGTGCTCATAGAGAGCATGCTCACAGAGCTGTGAAGTTTACCTACTCTGTGAGCAAAATTTTTTTTTGAAAATGCAAATTAGCTTAATTAATTAAGCTGAGCTTATGCTTAAAAAATGGCTTAGGCTTAGACGTGTAAAAGCACGCTCTCGGTAAGCGTAACACGCTCTCGGTAAGTGCGTCTATCAAAAGCTTTTGAGTACACCATTATAGCGAGATTCCGTGGAACCAAGCGGGGACTAAGCACAAAATTATTCCAAGAAAATGGGCTGCCTTGGTTGGAATTTTGCTGTCCGGTCTTTGATGAAAAATGTTTCCAGGAAAACTAACTGGTTTAACTGGAAACTAGTCAATCCAGAATTAAAGTTAAAATACATACGTTCTAAACATACAATAAATTCTGCTGAAAGGCTCTCAGTGCATGGAAATAGGGTTGTGACGTTAAGAAATTATTTTCAAGAGGACATGCAGCTATGCGAACCGGCCCTGAGACAGCCCGGTGCATGCAAGCCCGATCCGGAGCTCGAGTTCCGCTTCTGCCAGAGTTGGAATCCTGCTGGCAAGAATTAAGACGCCGGTATTTCCGCGAAATCCGGCTAACTCGGCAGGAATCACGCAATCTGGGCTTAGGCTTTCAAATTTTCCTGGAATTCAGCTCATAAGTTTTTCATAGGTCGCATCCGCGGAATCTCGCTATAGTGGTGTACTCAGAATCTTTTGATAGACGCAAAGCCTCATAACTTTATGGCATGTATTGATTTTCCTCACCATTTCTTTAACTCTTTCTTTCCTGACAGTTTTGCATTACTCAAGCAAATTTTTAAGTTCTTCGACTTGACAAGTCAGCGCAAGTACTTTATTCTCGAGCTGATTTAATCTATCCAAACATTGGCACTTATTTCCACGTCCGTCCCCAAAATTTCCTTTTAGTGGAGGAACTGCTTGAGTACGACTTGATTATGCTCGTGCCGAAAGCAAACGAAGTAGCGGTTTCTTGGGATGTCTCCTCCGTGCAGTCAATGAATTTCGCAACAAAAGAGGTGCCATATTTTGCTGACGAGATCTCGGAAGCGTTGGGGATGTCATGGGCGCGCACAAACTCAGCAATGTGCAAGCCAAGTTTTCTCGACAGAATGATGATATCTCTTAAAAATACCCTCTAAAATAATAGATCCACTTTGCCAATAGAAGCCCAGACCCCCTATATATATCCAGTTACACAAGCACTTCCTAGTAGATGGAGAAGTTATAATAAATGGTGAGGTGAGATGAGCTGCTACCAAATGTTCTTCCAGTAGAATAATGTAGCAAAATCCAGGTAACAGCAAAATAGCGAAGAGCTTGATCCAACCGCACATAGAATTAAACCTAAAATCAGAAAAAACAGCAACATATGCGTGACAGGAAAGTTCCGGCCAAGAACTAAGATGACCTTATTCCCAGCGAACACGGACATACTAATGACTTTCTTAGTTTTCAAATTGACAACACAGTTCAAACTGAAACTGGGTCACTTTGTCGATTACTATCTTGCTAAATTCTAGTAAGATTTGTAGTGAAGTGACTAAAATCGGGCTCCAATTTTTGCTCCAATGCTATTCGGCTGATCTGTAGTCTAACAAGACTGGCTATGTGGTGACAGTTACAGGCAAACAGCGTACAGTTTGCCAGAGTTGCCAGTACTCGAGTTGTTACAGACTGTGATTCTTAAATTTATTGGGACAATGTTGCTTTGACATTTTGATCCGACTCAATTACTTCTTTTTCTTCCTTTTATGACAATTAACTCAAACTATTACTAAACTCCACTGTGCGGTCCCTATGCTTGTGCTCCTATTGTACTCAACTCTTTGTCTGTCCTCCTTACGAAGGACAATAATAATACTAATAAAAACTTCACTAAATAAAATAAATCAATTAAATTAAAGATGTTAGTAGTACAAGATTCCGGTCTTTGGGTGAGCCCGAAACGCTGTAAGTATCCTCAAAGGGATGACAACAACGCTTACGGATGCTATTCGGTCACAAAGGGTACACAGAGGTCGGTCCGGTTGGGGGAGGCCTGATCCTGTTATGGGGTTAGTACAAGTTTTCTTTTAATCTCTTCTTTGATCTTCTACTCTCCGAGTCAGTGACAATAACTGAGCGGCTTAAACCAGAGACTTTTGGATAGCAACCTTAAATTTGATGGATGATGATAAAATGAATGATAAAACCCATTTTCCAAATAGAACTATAAAGTTCAATTTAGATACCAACAAAGTTCTAGTTTTCCAAAGTTATAGACAAAAGTTCGCGACTGGTTTTAGGTCCCAATATAGATTCTAGGCTCCGTATTCGCAAATCTCTGCCTCAAACTTCCGGTAAAAATCTGATCAGTTCCTCAAATGTACCTTTAGACAACAAGTTCTAATCTGATACAATTCTGTCTGCACGAGTCCTTCTCCTGTCTAACAATCAAGCAATCCAACAAATTGATCGGCACTGATTCAAACGTAATGGCGATTTACACGTGATTCCAGGCAAGGCTGATTTCGCTTCCGCACCTGAATCAAATGGATTAAAACCTATTAATACAAGTTATAGGTGCGGATTCGAACCCAGCAACCATTACTCACATTCTGGCTTTCTAAACTTGAATTAAACTTGTAAATTTAAATTTTTGCGAAAAACTCGAAATTTTAGCGAGATTATCACATATTTTGAGTATTTTAGCAAACTCATAACACTTGAAGTTAGTCTTAAGCGAAATACAATTTTTCAGACAATTTCTTGCACCATTGTGCAAAAAATTGCCATTACAGCATAATTCAGCTTTGTACAGTCTGGTTCTGCACAATTTTCTGAAAAACTTGAATTTGACACAGTTTGGGCCTTTCAAGAGCAGATAGGCACCTATTATGTAACTAAAACAGCTTTATTACTTTCAGCTCGCTTGTTATACAGTATTAATTTAAACACAATCGAGTTTAGGACCTTTGTTTTTTGGGTCCTAGCTAGAAAGATAACAACTTCTTGATTTGGTGGACAATGGTCACTTTGGCTGGCTGTTACTCGAGGCTCGCTCAATGGAAAATTTTCGATTATATATTCAGTACCACTTAGGCTGCAGCTTGCACCGGAGATATGTGTTTTTCAAAATTTGAAAATTAATCTTGTGGAAAAACACTACTTTTTGACCCTTTGATTTTAGGGCTACTATACTGGGCGTGGTCTACTCGGGATTGTCCCTGTCTTACCCAGTCTTCCGGGCGGGGTCCCCTCGGGATTGCTCTGTCTTACCCGTGATTTCCGGCCGAACACAAACTTCTATACTGGGCGGGGCCCACTCGGGATTATCCCTGTATTACCCAGGCTTCCGGGCGAGGTCCCATCGGGATTGCTCTGTCTTATTACCCGTGATTACCGGCCAACTTCAAACTACTTTACTGCGCATAAAACTACAAAACAGAACTGCAAAACTACTCGCGGGCATCCAAGCCCACACACAACACTAGTCCAAACATTGGTGACTGCGAATTCCGATAACACACAAGCACTCATTTTTCTTAAACTCATCATCTATGCTGTTCTCAACCAAGCTTTATTTTCCTACCTACCGGACTAACATTTAAAGAGAAATTTCCTAAGGTGAAGTCAAAACGCTGAATTATCTTTTCCTACCCATTTTAGTGTACGACCAGTCAATTGTCAGCACATATACGACACACACAGTTATCTGTACAAAAAGGACTGTCTGTACAATTTCTTGTCGTCAATCAGCTATTGTCCGTACAGGGGGGTTTATTGTTTGTCCGTATATACAGTTCAGGTCAGTTGCTGCGCCAGGAGGAGGAGGAGGTCCCTCACCAAAACCACCGCCCAAACCACCAAAGCCTCTGCCCCACAAGTTTAGAGACGGGTTCTCCACTAGGGGGAGACGGCAGCGGACGGACTTGAGATTTTTGGACCAGTGGAGGATTCGGCGGGCCTGCTGAATCCGTTGCCCACCAGAAACGGCCATACGGGATGTTCAGGGGGAGGCGATGTCCGCACAGCTCAGCCAGTTGGACTCTGGCCAGGTCAACGGCGGTACGGACCCGATGTTTGGAGACAATGAGATTCGCCGCATCTCGCGCAATCAGCTCAATCTGATCGAGGATTTGATTGAACCAATCAGAGGGCAACCCGTCAGGATCAGCCGGATTCCCCTCCATATATATGAGGGCGCGCCCCAGTTCCGATGGAGCGTGGAACCGCTCGTTGATCGTACCTCCCCCTGACCACTTCCGCCGGAACCAGGGAACCTTGGCAAAGCCATAAGGCTGCAGAACTGGGGGAACTGGTGGGAAGGAGATGATCTGCAGGGGCACCTTGGGGGACCGAGGGGAAGGCGTCGGCCCGGGGCTGTAGTCGGGGGACTGTGGGACATACTGCTGTGGCGAGGGGGTCCGTGGGTTATAGTCTGGGGACTGAGGGTGCCATGGCTGGGGCGTCCGAGGCTCCGGAGTGGTCATGGGAGGTGGCGCCTGGTCCATGTCCTGCACCTCAAACGAATGGGTCCCGTTGTGAGCCACCACACCAACGGACTGCATGGACACATTGAGGGACATCGTGGATTCCTGCAATTAAACGCAATTGACGCATCGAAAATTCATACTATTTTTTCTAAAAGTTTTAACAAGGAAAAATTAGTAAAAGTATAAATTTTGAACGTAAAATCTTCATTGTGTAGAAAAATGATGGAGTCGCACCGGGGGTATTTCTGGGAAAGTGGTTAACACAACCAACTTGTTGAATACTAAATAATTATAATTAGCAAAAACTTTAAATTATAAATTTTAGAAACCATTCATAAACACGAAAGTTCGACGAGGTTGTCACAGCCATGGTCCATGACTTTCACCTGTCAAAAAATTTTTCATTTAAAAAAATTTCATTTTTGATTGTCTGAATGATGTGCGTTGCCGGCCACCGTATGTACCTACTTTTGAACTAAATGTTGAAGTTAATAGAAGTAAATGGATGTTCAACAGCACTACTGGGTGTATCACAATCTTTTCTTGTTGTACAGTTCCATTTGAACAAAAGCCTGCAACACATAAGTGGTCTAAATTTTTTCGAAATAATGCACTTTTCGTTCAAAAATACACATCAGAGATAAAGTTGGAAGCAAACTGTCTTAATAATGGAACGTTAGATAAAGTGGTACGCAAGGTTGGCAAGTTCACAGACCACTAATATCCCATCCGGAACTACCATATGTTAAGGGGGGCTACGAAGGGGTTTGCACGACATCGTCGGAGAGAGCTACTTTCCCCTTCGTTAGCCAACATATCAAAGTAAAAAGTTTAGGGTGGGCAACGATATACACAGCGTTATTGGCAGGACGCCAAAGTGAAAAATTTGGTTGCGAAAAATGGGTTTTTTCAAAAAGCTGTTTTCAGCTCTCGTGGATTAACGGTTTGACCAATTTTTAAACATCTTGCCAGGAATGTTAAATGTTACTAGTACTACGTAAATACTAAAAGCATTCCGGCTTTCGAGCATTGCTTTCTTCTTCAGCAATGACAGGTCAAATTTTGAAAATTTTCAAAAAGTTGCGACGTGACCGTGCGCAGTTTTCGATCTAATAAGATTGGCAGCCCCTAGCCTATCCCAGCTTTTACCAGTTATTAAGCTATAATTGGGGCAAACTTTGGCTAAGCTTCAAGTGTTTTGGTTTTCCGGTTAGTGTGCCAGCTCACTTTTTGTCAAAAAGTAACCTTTATTTTCAGGCCAGAAATGGTAGCTAAGCGCAGTAAAAATGGGGTCAAAACATTTTTTGTCTCCGACTTTGCCGAAAAGGTGCATTTAGGGGCTCTTTGACCTGCTGAAACCGAATATGAAATCCGTTTTTCGATATGACGCTTCCTTCGTTCAGTATGCGCTTAACAACTGTCTTGGAGGTTTTTGGAGCGGTCTTGACCCATACTTCAACAAAGCAATCTAGCATTTCTAAACACTAGAGCTAGGCTTAGTGACCTAACTTCCTGCACATCTTGGTACAATCACTGGTTTGTAATGCGCAAAGTTTCAGCCGATTCTGCCAAAGTGTTTTGGAGTAATTGACTCACATCTTTGAAATGCCACCAAATAGCAGCGACAATAATGATGACGTAATTTAGCACTGCCAGCGCAGGAATTAGCGAAATCAAGTAAGTTTTACACAAATTGAACCAGATAACTGGAGTTGGAGAAAATCTGGGCTTAATTAATTAATGACAGCTCATAAGACCTTAGTTAGATTCCACCCGAATGGACCTACCACGGACAATTAGTTACAACAAGAGTACATAATAACTAAGAGTGTGACAAGCGTCAAGCTCTTGGTTATTAGGCTTGGGACATCATCTGCACGATAACGGCTGACTCCCCCCACAAATTAGACCCATCACTTAAAAAAATATGCGCGCTATATTTGTGTGCTGCAGCTCGCAAGAGACGCACATTGAACCAACTGACTAGTTGTGTTTTTTAGCTTTAGAACACAAACGTAGCGTGCAAATTTCTTTGAAGTGATGGGTCTAATTTGTGGGGGGGGTCAGCCGTTATCGTGCAGATGATGTCCCAGGCCTAATAACTAAGAGCTTGACGCTTGTCACACTCTTAGTTATTATGTACTCTTGGTTACAATAAGTGAACTTACTTCTGTGGACCTACAACGGACAATTAGTTACAATTACTAACAATCACTTGACGTTGATAATATTAGCAATATTTACTTTAATAGCAATAGCAACTTTGGTGATGGCACAAAACTTTGAAATGAAATAACCATAAATCGGTGTTTTGGTTTTAACTTTTTAATTGATTGTTGCAATTTAACTCAAGAAAATGAGGTAAGACGCAGGCTAGTAAGCGGATTCATGAAGGCAGATTTTTGCATTAATTCTTTGGGTTGATATTTATTATTTTTGCTTGTATACACTTTGGACTGGATAACCGACGAAAACAATTACCAGCCGGCCGCCACACGAAATGGTGGACCGCTGAACACAGTATAACCCCGACTTTATCTTTATCTTTATAGTGACTTTATCACGGCACTTAATTTTCTGACACTTCTTCTTCCACCAATTCATCGAATCGTTCTAAGGTCAATTCACCATCAATCCCAGCGATTTGCACTTTTAGCCAGTCTTGTAGTTTTGCTTTCACTAGGTCAAAGAATCTTTAAACTTCTACGTCTGATAGTGGTCATCGGGACGTCTTACATCGTAGGATCTGTACAAATCTTTGTCTTCAACAGCTTAATACTGTTATGGTAAATTTCATCAGCATCTGAAATAAGTTGCAGCTGATGGGATATACATTCTTAAGATAGACTTGGTATTCCTATCCACAGTGTTTTAAAATACTGCATATTTCAAAATTTTTGTAGTTAAGACATTTATAGCTAGTGATGTTTAGGCATTGAAACTGAAACTGTCTTTCGAATTGACATAAAACTGAAACTGAAACTGTTTTCAAGGTGACCACTGAAACAGAAATAATTCGGGTTTTCCAGAAAAGATGTATTATTTCAGGCTTTTCGCGAAACGCCGTACTTAGCTTAGGCTTTTAGTGAAATCAAGAGTACATAATACATAAGAGTGTGACAAGCGTCACACTCTATGTAATCAGCTCGAGAGCCATGCTCTGCGCGCTAACGGCCCACTCCCCCCCCGCAATTGCGTACCTAGTGGACCCTCCGCAAATCAGTACCTAGTACGCAATTGCGTATGTTCACTCGTTGCTACAGTATTCCATTTATCGCCCCCCCCCCGCAAATGTGACCTATCATTAGACATTGAAAAGTGATAGTGCGTCTATCAAAAAATTCTGAGTACACCACTATAGCGAGATTTCGCGGATGCGACCTATGAAAAACTTATGAGCTGAATTCCAGAAATATTTGAAAGCTTAAGCCCAGATGGCGTGATTCCTACCGAGTCAGCCTTCTTTCTTGGAAATGCCGGTACCTTAATTAGCAGGATTTCAACTCTGGCAGAAGTGGATCTCGAGCACCGGGTCGGACTTGCATGCACCGAGCCGTCCCAGGCCCGGTTCTTATAGTTGCACGTCCTCTTGAAGATAATTTCTTAACGTCACAACTCTGTTTCCAACCACTGAGAGTCTTTCTGTAAAATTTCTTGTAAGTTTAGAACGTAGGTATTTTAACTTTAATTCTGGATTGACTCCCAGTTAAACCAACTAGTTTTCCTGAAAACATTTTTCATCAAAGACCGAACAGCAAAATTCCAACCAAGTCAGCTCATTTTCCTGGAATAATTTTGTGCTTAGTCTCCGCTACGTTGGTTCTACGGAATCTCGCTAGAATGATGTACTCAAGATCTTTTGATAGACGCATAGGTCACATTTGCGGGGGGTCTCGATAGATGGAATACTGCAGCAACGAGTGAACATACGCAATTGCTCACTAGGTACTGATTTGCAGGGGGTCCACTAGGTACGCAATTGTGGGGCGGGGCTGATTACATTACATTACGTTACACTACATTACATTACATTACGAGCTGATTACATAGAGTTTGACGCTTGTCACACTCTTATGTATAATGTACTCTTGATGAAATTAAATGCTTATTTTTAATAAAAGGCGGTCCGGCCCGTAAGAATTAAGATATGATCAGCTATTTACGTCGAACTGTTGAATTTGTTCTTAACTATCAATTTGTTCTTAACTAGATTAAAGATCAGACTATACTGATTACGACTATCAGACTATACTATACTATACTATACTATGCTTATCACGAATCCTATAGAATGGTGTAATGATGTGAACGTACTTGTAGTATTTATAAATGGCGAAAGACTTGCTTTATTTGAATTCGAATATTATGCTAGCAAGCCTTCCCAAAAGCCACGTAATCAGTCCAAGAGTACATAATACATAAGAGTATGACAGCTGGCATACTCTATGTATTATCAGCTTGTCTCTCACGCTAAGGGCTGACCGAAATTGGACCCCAGTGACCGCAAATTAGTACCAGTGAAATGGGTCCTATGCTTATGCGTGTTAAAGCTGAAAACACAATACGTGGAGTTTTGTGTCTGTTTGAGTAACAAGTACAGCGCAAAATTCTGAGGTCCAATAGGGGGTCATTAATTGATATATGTGTCATCTTATTTATTTTTGACAACATACATCATGATGGTGAATATGATGTAGTTGTAGTATTTATAAATGGTGAAAGACTTGTTTTATTTGAATTCGAATATTATGCTAGCAAGCCTTCCCAAAAGCCACATAATCAGTCCTAATATGAAGAAATTTTCGGAAAACTTGTCAAAGCCGGAGAAAAGTTAAGGAACAATGAGGGACGTACTTGAGAAGAGCTTATTTACTATCTTAGGTTTAGTGGTCTCAAACAAATTATCAGTTTATATTTATTTCTTTACTAATTAAATGTCATGTAATTAAGATTATTGATTAAGAAACGCAAAGAATTGACGGACATGTCTTTTCTGAACCATTCGCCAAATGTCTGAAATAAGTACGGATTTTCGCGAAAAGCCTAGAAATAATACGTCTTTTCGCGAAAAACCCATATTATTTCAGGCTTTTCACGAAGTTATGTTGTGAGCATCCTCAACAACAGACTCGTGAGGACTTTTACCCAGAAATTCAATAGGCACTTCGTCTCTGGAATTGACCTGGCTATCTGCCAAGATCAGAGCGAAACCAAATGGCGGGTCAATGGACATGATGGACTGATTGAATATCGCTGCCGATGGGAATGGAGTCCCCAAATGCCCATCGTTGAGTTCCATCCAGAGCTGATTCAAAAGATTGCCATTCTACCGTAATGGGTTAGGTTCGTGTGGGGCTCGACCTTGGCTACCCTAAGACCGCATCCCCAAACGAAGTCGAATCGACCGACAGCGATGAAATTAGGGGTCGCGCCCGGAATATTATTCAATGCTTGACGCACATCTTCAGACTGTGCGAGTAAACAGCAAAGAAGTGTCTTGAAGACGGATTCGGCATACAGATACCAATCCATACATGGTTCAAATGGCAAATCCTGTACCCAGGACAATAAGCAAGACGGATCCATTTGAGCGCACTCCAGCAACATACCTGCTGCCCAAGTCATGGCCCCATGCTGACAGAGGCAAGGATACCAATAGGCATGCTCCAGCGAAAAGAATCGGCGCCCTTCCACTGCAAATTTGCGGCGGTAATATCGATGCAAAGGATGATCTGGTCCCACCAGGGTAGCGATCTCAGATTTCAACTTTTAGAAAGAATACGACTTTTGGAAGGAACCAATCTGATCTTACAATAGTTGGATTCACCGATGCTAATCTATAACCAAAGTTCTGGATTTCAAGACGTATTTTAAAAGTGAATCTTTGACTTAGTATATAATCTAGTTTATTCTCAAAATTTATTTCAAATCAAATGTTTAAATTGATTTGAAACTAACAATATTCAATATGAATGTAGCTTGGCATCTTTTTGAAAAATTGTAGTAGATTTGCTTAATCCTAATTGCAAAATTACCAAACATGAAATAGTTATAACACTTATCATGAGTTTGGCCAAGTGCCTAATGGAACGGTAGACACTTGAGCAAATGACTAGACATTTGCCAAATTCCTTAAGGGGATAGTTAAACTTGACATGTTTGATCAAAGTTTGACTATCTGCCTAGACACTTAGTCAAGAGTCCAAAATTCGTAGGGGCAAGCCCAAGTGTCTGGTTTGTCTATCCCCTTACGACATATAGATATACTACGCAGGTACAACGTGTGCGGCTACCTTATCTCTAAAAATGAGCGAAAGCTGTAACAAAGTTTTTCATTGTGGATTCTCCTTAACCTGGCAAAAGCTGCACAAGCCTCGTTGTTTAGTTCAGTTTCAAAATGCATAAAACTCCGTTACGTACTAAAGATTACGTAGAACAAATGTTATCCGTTTGCTTCAGCACCCTCGCTTTATTCTATATTCAAATTGCACGCAGTTAATAGTTAATTACTAGCGAAGAATTGAACAAAACAGCTTAATAATTAAACTTGGTATGGACGCTATGTGTGGCTAGTTTATGTTTCAAAATCAGAGAAGTCTGCCACCTAATAGCTTTCATGATAAAACCCCCATAATCAGGTATAATCGCTTATAGGGGTCATGCGCATGCTACTTAGGTCAGTTAGATGTATGCCCGGTTTCAGTTCTCTAGCTTAGGCAAAACGTGCAAACTTGGTAGCAGAAAAACTGTATTAACTTTTTTATGTTACCTATGTTTAACCTATGTCGGATTCACATTTCGAGGGCTGTTGCGAGAGACAGGAAACGTTTCGCAAGATATGCAGCAGTCGTATTCGCAGATTGTGGTTCAAACTTGGGAACATGTGAGCAAACTCGTAGTAAAAAAGTCCTTAACACTTACGCAGTCAAAGCTGTTGAAACGCCGTGTCGCAACACATTCACGAGGATCGCTCACCTTGTTCTAATACATCGGATTCTGCCACAACACAAACGTCTGTCTGATCCAGGCACTAACGTGCCATCCAGCTATGACACTGACGGATAAAATTTGAATCCATCAAGGCCACATGATCCAAACAGTTGGTTTAAGAATTTATTGACGTCGTCAGGCACTGTCTGATCGAATGGCACGTCTGGGTTTATAAGGTTTATAGGCCAAAGCATAGCAAATCCTAATTTTAAGAATTCTGTTCAAGTATGAACGTATTCAGGCATATAAATCTAGTAGATCAAATTCCACGAAGTCACGCTCTTTTCGTGTTTTGAGCTGGAGTCAAACCTGCTAGACTACAATTTTTGAATGAATGACTGATAGCACTATGTTTATCCAAAATCAAATTTTTGTTAAATTGTTTAGCTGCAGATTTAGCCACAAACAACGTTTTCGTTGCTTAAGCATTTGAACACGGTGTTACGTCGGTCGTTAGTAATTTATTAATTTACTTTTAATTTTTCCTGATTTTAAATTGTTATTGTTTTTGCTATTGTTGAAGACTACATAATAAGTGTGACAAGCGTCCTCTTGGTTACTAGGCTGGGGACATGATCCGCACGATAACGGCTGACCCCATGCCCACTGGTTGGACCCCAGTGACCCCCGTAAATGACTACCCACTACCCATTTGTGTACGCTCACTCGCTTGTATGTTTATGTGCTGAAGCTCGAAAGGGTCAGTTGCTGATCGAAAGTTTTTGGCTTCAGCACATAAACATACAAGCAAGCGAGCGCACACAAATCTGCACTGGATAGTCATTTCTGGAGGGATCACTGGGGTCAATTTATGGAGAGGGGTCAACCGCTATCGTGCAGATCATGACCCCAGCCTAAATATGTCAAAGCTATGTCACATTAGTTATTATGCACTCTTGATTCTAGTAAAAATTAGACCGTGGTGTTCACCTGTACCATATTATCAAGAGTACATAATAACTAAGAGTGTGACAAGCGTAAAGCTCTTAGTTATTAAGCTTGGGACATCATCTGCACGACAACGGCTGACCCCCCCACAAATTAGACCCATCACTTCAAAGAAATTCGCACGCTATGCCTACGTTCTAAAGCTCGAAAACACAACTAGTCAGTTGGTTCAATGTGCGTCTGTTGCGAGCTTCAACACACAAGCATAGCGTGCGAATTTCTTTGAAGTGATGGTTCTAATTTGTGGGGGGGGGGGGGTCAGCCGTTATTGTGCAGATGATGTCCCAAGCCTAATAACCAAGAGCTTGACGCTTGTCACACTCTTAGTCTTTATGTACTCTTGATATTATTCACTCTGCTATTGCGAATAGTTTCCTTATAATAATAGCCAAATTGATGCAATGGGTTTAGTCGGAATTTGAACCACTGAATCAGACGCCACTACTGGGACAGGCGCGAAGAAACGTGACCGACTGCAGCGGATATATTCAGTTCAGACGGTTCTCCAACAACTGACACCTCGCCAGAGGATTGTGTTTAGAGGACCTCGACGGGGAGCGTAGTAAAAACCGGGGGGCAACACAAAATTACAAAACCGACGGAAAATAAATCCGGGCTACTTCCTGAATTCCACCTAGATAGGGATCGGTGAAGTTAGAAATTAAATATTAAAATAAAAGACAACTAATGAATTTAATTAACAATACGAAGGAGGCAGAGGACAAAAAAGTGCCAACAAATCAAAGCGGGCTTCCCACCGTGGGACGAGATAGCATGCCGTGGGCTACCTACCGCACAAGAAAAGCAGACAGGCAATTTATAAAATAACAGGGAATGGGCAAACAAACTAACAACTATAGACATAAATTGGCAAAATAACAAAGTGAATTAAAATCCAATAATTACGCATATTGCGTTAGAGGGACGCAAGACCTAACCCTGAAGTTTCAGGGTACTAACTCTGGTGTGACGTTGGAAGGTTACGCTGACGCTGACTGGGCGACGGACCAGCTAGATCGAAAGTCGACCAGTGGCTACGTGTTTTTCCTTGCGAAGGGGCCGGTGAGTTGGTCCAGTAAGCGTCAGACAACAGTGGCCCTATCCTCAACAGAAGCCGAATATGTGGCAGCCAGCGCAGCCGTGCAGGAAGCCATGTGGCTGCGTAAGCTACTTAACGAATTAGGATTCCCTCAAGCAGGTCCAACTACCATATGGGAAGATAATCAGGGCTGCATTGCCATTTCCAACAACAATACAGGACATTCTAGAGTCAAACATATCGATATACGCCATCATTTTATCCGCGAGAAGGTCGCTTCCAAAGATGTCATTCTGCAGCAATGTCCTACAACAATGATGATCGCTGACATATTGACGAAGCCTTTGCCCAGACCCCGATTTGAAGCTCTAAGGAAGTCTATGAACTTATAACATACAGATGTCTCGCTGAGGGGGGTGTTAGCCCAGCTAATACTCCTTAGCTACCAGTTCAGCTCGACATACCTATAAATTACTATGTATCTTATGTTTCTGACAATATCCTGTATACACATAACTATATCATAATTCCTTGCTGCGAACTTGTAATTAATCATTACGATAGTAATAATAGAAGTTCTAATCATCACTTCACCCATCAAAGTCATTGATTGAAAGTAGTCAACCAACTAGCCGTGGAACGGAACTCATTACGTTTTAAGTCTTTTCTATATATTCTTGCTCAAAGCACAGTTTGACATTTGGCTGGTAAATACTCTACAGCGAAGCAAAAGATAGAAAAGTTAAAGCAAACAAGAGTCAGGAAATTTCGCCCCTGAAAACAAATAAACCAAGCGAGGGCGGCCCACAGCAGTAAACAAAACAACAGGAAAGGGGGAAGTTCGGGAGATTATCAGCAATAAGAAAAGGGGAGAATGTAAGGGGAGACCAGAAATGGCAGTGGTAGAAAAGGGAGGGTAGGAATTTTGTCAATATACATATATATACACTCTGTCAAAAAACGCGTTTTCCTACAAGTGAAAGAAAAAAAGAAAAAATATGGTGAGACGGAATTTGATTTGAGCTTAAAAAAGAATTGTAGTTTGATTAATTAATGCAACAGGAAAAATGCAAAAATCACAAAAAATGTATACAGGAATCACAAAAAATACACTTAATTATTTAAGGCCAAAAATATAATGAAAAACAAAAACAAAAACAAATGTCAGTAAGTAACATGTATGTAAGATTTGATTAAAAAGGATCTACATTCCCTTTTTTCCATTCTGGAGGGTCTACCCTTTTTCCATCTCACTGATGGGGTCTACCCGTTTTCGGTATAGAGGGTCTCTGTACCCTCCCATTTTCCCACGTTATGCTATGGTTAAATAGTTAATTCCAGGTGCTTTCATGCTAAGCACAAATCCGAAATTAGAGGTTAGTTATTTAATTCAGGTTTTCGTTAGCTTATTGTAAGCTAGAGTTGTAAACTTTGCATACTACTGAGCTAACGAAAAGCTGTACAAAAAACTCAGTCATAAAGTCGTGTTAGCTATTCTGGTATTCGTTATACTACCATACCAGTCAAAAAATTCGTTTTCCCTCAAATGGAAAAGCTAAAGTTAAAAAAAACATCATCGCGTTGTTTTAACCAACTTATTTGCGCTTACGCTTTATTTTACTATTTCGAAATTAATAAGCCAGAGCTGAGCTAAGACCTCGTTTGCAATTATTATTGTTAATAACAATGAAATTGTGTCCGTACAAATCTTCCGGGGGAAGAATTGCACCAGTGCAAATCTTCCGGGTGGGGGGTGGGGAAGATTTGCACCGGGGGAAGACTTCACCGTAACATCGCATTGAAGGTTATGTTGGCAATTAATTTTTTACTTTTACTAAGTTTGGTTTTGTCACACTCTATCCTAGAAAATTATGACTAGCAGCAATCATTATTTGTAAATTATGTTTCACATTCCTATCCTGTTTCTATTAAAAACTGTACTGTTTCACGAAAAATGAAAACATGTAACTGTTTTCGTTGGTATTAATTTCCATTCTGCCACTCTTTCTGTGAATTTTTCCATGAAATCGTCCACAAATTTTTTCTTGTTTACAAATCCTTTCAGTGATTCCATATTTCCATCTGAGAATTTACACTGGTTTGCACCAAATATGATTAGCAAATGATTAGCAAATTTTGTGCTAAGCAACTGCTTAGCAAGTGGTTAATCCCAAAGTCCATTGCACCAAATCTGATTAAGTTAACCAACTGCTAAGCAAATGCTAATCAAGTGCTCAAGAAGTAAATATTTAATCCTACTCTGGAGGAGGATTAACCATAAAATTCCTGCTAGTTTTTCGAATTTGTCCCTATCTCCTGTCAAACCGTAATGGCGGGAATGTTTTAGTTCCATTAATCGAACCGAAGAATTAGTTAATTAATTAATTAATCGAAGAGAAGTCCGATTAATCGAACTTCTCACCTCCGAAGCACATCTCAGCGCCACCACGCTGCCTCGATTGCTGGAAATGTCGCAAACATTCGACGCTCCCGGTTTGCGACAGTGCCTGCTTGAATTTTTGTCCGAGAATTTCCTGACGATTTTGCGATGTCAGGCCAGGTCCGAATTTGGGACCTGATCGCCCCATTTGGCCCTTCAGTTGATTCTGGGGACTCAACTATTCGGTTTCAGTTCCAACGAATCTACTTCGGTTCACGAAATTCCGGAAAATTACAATGATGATGACAGTTTCTTCAATCCTGTTCCGGATGCGGAAGATTTCTGAAAACAGATTGGATATTCATAAACATTATTAGGAAATTATCACTGTTCGGAAATTCAAACAATGCTGTTATATTAAAGGCTAAGCATATTTTGAAACAACAGATTTGCTTATAACAACCTGCTGCCAGTTTTACGATAGCAAGAGTAGTAGGTATAGAAACCGGGTTCTGGAACAAATCCGGAGACATCTGTAGTGTAAAGCTCCGGGTTCCCAACCCCATTCCGATTCCAAACTGGCACTTTAAATTAAGGTGCCTTATTAGTACCGGAAACTAATTTCAGACTCCACCTTGTGGCTAACGCAGCCACAACTATACACGTTTCGACCCCCACCACGAGGTCTCATCAGACGACTTGAGGCTACGTTTTACGTTTTTTATTTTATACAATCAAATAACGTAGTATGCATTTAACAAACTACGCTTTAACATATACAAGATACATACTAACATTTTTCTTATGGTTTAACGTATGTGCAGCTTCTTTAACTGGAAAATGTCCAACTTCCATCATTCCAAAGGTAAATAGATCCGACTTTCCATGGTTTATGATAATAGATATTTTACTTTTTCCATTGAGCAGGTCATTAACCTTGTAACCCAAAAATTTCTACTTATGTTCGAATAGTCATCAAACTGTTCCCAATGGATACCAAAAGAAACCGTGCTAAAGTTGTACTCAGAGATTCTATTTGTTTCGCTACATGCCACACGTCGCATTCGCCTGCAGGGGTAGTGCCAACAGACACACAATTAATGTTCTAAATAGGAGAAGGAAGTAAGGTCCGGCACTGAATAATTGCTTTCTGCAATTATCCGAGGCGTCATCAAGACTACTGCCGCAGCAGAGGATTCGTTCTAATGCAGTGCTCTACCAGTGCATTCGTTCTCACCCATTGGCTCCACTAAGAAGGGTTTCCCTTCCAAGTCAGCCAATTCCTTGCAAATCTCGAACATCACAAAAACATTATTGGGACGGAGGGGTGGATTTTGGTACATCAGCACCATATTCTTTTAACAAAAAATGGCACTGCTGCCGACAGCTACCAGAAAAGTTTGAATAGTTGTGGTAATGGCATAGTCATAAATTGATTAATTTTGTTGATGGATCCTTTGGATCCTAACTTGCATGTTTTATGGTACATTCTCCTAATATGATCAGCCTAATGCGTTGCGTATAGAAATATTCCAGCAGTCTGGTATTCCGGTTTAATTAACCATGTTGGCTGTTGTGAAAAGGGGGGTCCGACACAAAACACAACGGCTGTACATGGCTGGAAGGCAGCTAAGATCTCAGTACCCGATATTTTTTGACCATGCCCATGCTGTATATCTTGGACAAAAAGTAGGCCAATCGGATAAAGTCGAGCAAGTCGGTCTTAGTAGTACCCCCCTTAGTAGTAGTAGTACCACTACCGGGGTGGACTTTGAACAGATACTGTGAATCAAATACTCAATGAAAAGGCATGACAGTTGGCACATTTGTTCTTTATTATGTTCTGCATCAAATGCGTTTGCCTGCAACGTTGTGGGGGCTGGCTTCCTGTCTACACAAGAGGAAATGTATTAAAAGTTTTGAATTTAAATATCTCTTCATTCCTTTATGAATTAGTTTGAAATTGCAAGCTGCAAGCTTTATTAATTCATACGCTCAGGGGCCCGTTGCATAAAAGGTATTACTAATAAATTATTAGTGATTAGTTGATTAGTGTAGCAGTTTGATTGAAAATATCTACAGCTGTGGGAGGGTCTGAGGAATATGCAATTTGTCGTTTTTGTAGCTTTTGAGATGCTCTAACGAACTATATATTCTAAGCTGGTATAAAATTAAAATTTGGACTAAGCCAAAGGATTAACCTTCAGAAATCGCGTTTTCTCTGATATTTGAGATCAAAACTATTGAGTTGGAGAAAATTATAGAAAGCTTTGGTCATTTTTGAATTAATCGCTTCATTCTCCAGAAAATAATACTGGACGCACCAAAATTTGTTGGTCCAATTAATAGCTTTGCTCATTAATACTGCTGCACTAATCAACTAATCACTAATAATTTATTAACACCTTTTATGTAAATATTGTAAATTCTATATCTTGCTTACTACTGCGTTTTTCCAAAAACAAAGAAAACTGCCTGAGCGTATGCAGATATAAAACATATCTGGAAAATCTGGTCAAGTTTGGTTGAAGCAGTGACGACAAAGTCAAAAACAAAGAATTCGCAAGTTTTCATTGTTTTTTCTTTGGTTTTAGGAATTCGCTTTGCAAATGAGCTGCATAGTGTTTTTGTTAAATATTACACATAATTAACACAATGACGATCTCTAAAACCCAATAGATTTAATTTTTGTATAAAATGGTCTTACATGTACACATTGCTTGTGCAACCGGTCTACGTAAATCAGCCATATGTAAAATCATCTGTAACTTTTAATAGGGATCACGTACAGAAGAGATATGCACATCATTTTAACGCGCTTTTTATACTCCTTCAGATGGTAGAGTAAACGTTAATATATAAAGCTTAAATAAAATTTTAATTGTTTGCGCATGCGCAAAGCCATGATTGTAGTTAGCCAATTATTCGCTCTCTGACACCAACACTTGGTGCAAAGATAGTATGCCAACTAAACTTGCTTCTCCTAAACTTTTGTCATGATTGCTTCATCGACACCAAGATTATGTAGAAAATCCCGCTAGTGGTACTACCACCTTAAGGTGGTGATTCCTTTTGTAGACATCCATTTGAACAATGATTACTCATACATTACTTGAAGTTAAGAAACCATTTTATATCAAAATGGAGCTTACCATTTTCTCAAAGTTATCAACGTAAGGCATTTTGAAGAATTTTGGTGAAATTCCAAGAGTTTTTTGTGGGAAGGATATTTTATTGCCGGTGTTGTAAGAGACTGCCTAAAATTACCTGCACAATTTTTGTACCGTTTAAAATATCTCGTTTTACGCAACATAGTGGTCTAAATAATATTTCTGTAGGATTTTCCTAGCACGAGTTATAGTATTTAATCTGGCAAAAACGCCCATTCATGAAAAATGTCAGCGTTCTATGTTTACACGCTCAGAAGCCCCGCGAGATTTCGGCCTTAGTGTTTCATATAGCATATAGCATATAGCAAGCTTATTCTGTTAGGAAGAGCTGAGTGTCTTCTTATTCTTGATTATATCAATCGCTACCTCTATCAAATACCTGGGGACCCTCTTCTAGTTGCTATGAAATCGCTCTTCCTAATGGAGAAATTAACAAAAATCATTGCGCAACCTGGTTTTGGCCTACTTTTCAAAGCATTAGCATCACTAGAAAGCAGCAACATAAAAAGGGTCCCGGTGTATTTTTGTGTAAAACACATATGCTAAGTGACAACCTTCGTGCATGCATAGTAAATGATCCACAATCGCTGAAAAAAGTTTGTCCTGTTTATGCAAGAACTACATTTTTATGACAGAAACCTATGGGATAGCAGTTGGAAGATGATCATGCCTCAGATAATTGGTATCTGTGAGACCTTCAAATTGACGCCCTTAGTTTAACTATATGATTTGCATAGCTCAAGCAACAATTCATTAATTTCTGCAAAAATAACTCTATAAAACCTCGCAATAGCAATAAGCTAGAAAGTTGCTTCAGAAAGCAAAAATATAGAGCACAACAAGATCTATCAAATGAATATAATCATAGCTAGCTATGCAGCTACTGTCTAACTGTCAGAAATCGGCGAAACCTGTCCTGTACGGACGTGTCGAATTTTTGAAGGGGGATTGCGCGGAGGGTGTTAGAATGCTAAACTTATTTTGGAAAATTTCATCAAATTGCGTCTTAATTTGGGCAGTCAATCAACAATACATGCCCAAAAGAAATCACCACCTTAAATATTACCTTCGTAAAGGTGTCAATTTCCTGTATCGGTCATCCCTGTTCTCGATCGCGTTCGACCTCCAGCTGACCTTGCAGGGTTTATCACCGAAATTTTCACATTTTTCACCTTCAACCTAATAACTCTGTCATTGATTAACTCTTTCTGTTGATTTCGAACACTAATATTCTTCAGAGCATATGGGGGCGTATTATGTGTAAAAATGAACGAAAGCCGCGACTATAGATTTTTAACCAAAGTGTGCCCCTAATAATTGTTATCGTTTGAGACATTTGGAATCTGCTAGCGAATAAAATGCAGAAATCAGGCTTCGTATTCATTCGGCATTCTTGAAGCCCTTCTTACTAGTCTGCTCTATTTGAGTTCACACTGATGTTATTTTGCTATGGTTAGTTCACGAACATCTAGCGAAGCATGGAAGTGAATACTAGATGGTATTGGCACGTTTTATATGCAAAGATGTATTCCGGTACTGGTGGGATTGTGGAATACAGAATCTCCTTAGGAATTAAAAGAATTGGTGAATCTAAAGTTAGCATAGTTGGATTTATCATGTCACTGACATGTCACTGACACGATCTATGTTTTTCACTAAGTAAGTTGGAGCATCCAAAATACTATAAACAGTAAGTGAGTCTGATTAAAAGGCAATGCATTAAGACAAAATACTTAGCATAAGTAGTAACGTAACCTATCATTTGTATGCCGTTGAACACTGCCTTGTAAGATGAGACTCACTCCCTTTAGGGGGCAAATGATAAACAAAGGCCTGGGGGCAAATACCTGGCCCATAACCGTCATTTCTAGCTACTAGTGTTTTTCAAATTGGACAGCTCTGCTTGAACCAGTAGGTTCTGCCTATTGGCGGAAAGAAATAGCCCCTTTATGCTTACATTGAATGCTTATTTTTAAATAAACATTTCAAGTTTATCACTTTTAACAGATGCATTTCTCAGACGACACTAGTTTCCTCCCTTGTTATATTTAAAATACCAAAATAACCCTTAAAATGTTGGCGAACAGACTATAAAATCGCTGCTACAGCCATGCTGTTATTTGAGGGGACAAATTTTTTCTTTAAATTTTCCTTCATTTTTTCTTTTTCTTGGGAAAGAAGAAAATTCAATAGGGCAAGCGAAGATTTGACAGCTGTCAGTGTCAGTGATATAAGCAATATGTGCGAAGCCGTAAAATATGAACGCTAAGCATAGGTGAAAATTGCAAGTGTTGCCAATAGTGCGTGAAGCCATTAATCAAGTTATTAAATTCAAGGAACATTTTCTTTTTCTTTATTTAAAGAAAATTTTCCATTATCTTTCATTTTCTTTCCCCTCAAATAACAGCATGGCTGTATTTAATGAAAAACAACCGTTATACTGATAATATATTGACAAGCGATCCATTTGACACCGTGAAAAGCCTTATTGCGTAGCTTCTATGCAATTTCGCGCAAATAATGTGAATGGAACCAGTCAATACCCTTCACCAATCATATCGTTGCACCAACGGTCAAAGCTCAGGTGCTTCCTTTGGCCATTTTCAAAAATTCCACTTAGGTAGAAAAGCCTTTTGTTTCCAGTCGATGATACGATCGACACTCTCTGTAACAAGAACTTCAAGAATGAAGGATTTGCCGGAATCAGGCGTATCCCGCTAGAATCGAGAAGTCGCTCAGCGATTTCCTTTGCTGATTTCGCAAGATTTCTTCGATAGCATCGGTCAAACATGATTTTAAGAATTTCCATCATGAATTTACTTCTCTGTGCAGTATACAAGCTGACACTGCCCAAAATCGTCGTAAGTTCTAGCATTTTTCCGACCTTGAAGCCTTCCAATGTTATCTGAAATAGTTTTCATGAGCTAGTATATACAACGTAAACACAACGACTTGGCAATAAATGCTTGATGCCTATGACTCAATGCATACCTAAACTGGCAAAACAATGGATGTTGTTAGTAATGCCAAGACTGTTTGATGGTAACCAATCATTTGTTCGTATTTCACATTTTCGTATATAGTTTAATTGTTCGTAAATGCAAAGGTCAGTCATGTCATTTGACCGTGGATTTCACCAAATTATGAAAACTTTTAAAATTACATTTTTGACAAAAAACAAAGTTGGTATTTGCAGTAGTAGTAGGAGTTTGATTAAGTGCAAGAATTTGCAGGTAGGGGGCAACATTTGGCACTGTTGACTACTACTGAGACCTACGACGGTGTAGTGGCCATAATCTCCCCCCCAAATGCTTGGCCTAGGCTGATATAACGCGAACAAATTTAACCAAGGCTGATTTTTTGGGGGATTCAGCGTAGGCTGTTTTCCTGGGAAAATTATCCTGGGCCAAATATTCCGTGAAGCAAAACGTAGAGCTGCGACGACGGAGTGTTGACGATCCTAGTTTAGAATTCTTGTGATTTTGACGCAATTTGCATAACTCAGTTAAATTCATGAATAAATGAATCACGTTTGAGCTTACGAACAAATGGCATTTTAGCATACGAAATACTAACAAATGAATTTACAAACAAAGGAAATCCTGTGTGACAACATTATAGCATGAAACTGTAACACTATGCTTACTGTATTCAAAAACCAAGAGTGCATAATTATGTTGCAACAAAGTGTTATATGTAGATGAAGAATATGTCGACTTTAAGCTGTTAAACGTTAGTAGAGAATTACTACATTATTACTTTATCATTATAAAATTACTATACTTCTGGCTGTCTAACTATACCATACTGATCATATTGAGTGGAAAATTCATAATTCTTTTGCTAAATTCGAAGGATTGCTGTAACTTCTTTGAAAACTCTCAGAAAATTCTAATTTTAACTTCACTTTGTTAACTTCGTTGCGTAAAAATATTGTACAAAATTGAAAAAGTTGGAATTTAGGATGCAAAAATGTTCGAAAATGTTTTTGAATAAAGTAAACAATTCTCCCCCACCAAATTCCCAAGTAAACTATCTCCCCCCCAACGCTTAAGTTTTTACTTTGTTTTCTTTTGTCATTTTCTTTGTTCAAAACTTTTTCATTTGCCTGTAATCCTTTTCGGGGGTCTCTCCCTCTGCCCTTTTTATAGTAAATGCGGTCTCAATTTTTAGGATCGTTGTTTTCTCTTAGTGTAGATTTTGATTAGAATTGTATATTCGGTAGATAAGGCTTTTATTCAGTTCGAGTGGTATATGTAGGTATATGTATATTTAAGTGAGTAATTTTCAGCAAAATTTTATTTCTCTTCTATTTTGAGTATTTGCTCTCCCATCGGTGGTTTAACTCCACCCGTTAGGATGCACGTAGGTTTATTTGGTGAAGTACACTCAGGTCGACTGGAACTACATCTCCTCCGGGTTCGACGTTTCCTTTGCGCAGTTTCCCACTAGTAAAGTTTGGTTGTCTGTCACTTTCAACTTTACATCGTTAAACGTTTGTGGACAATTCGCTACATCATTACTTTATTATTATAGAATTACTATACTTATAGCTGTTTAAATATGTCATACAGATCATATTGACGGGAAAATGCATAGTTCGTATACTAAATTCAAAAGATTGCTATTACTTCTTTGAAAATTCTCAGAAAACTCTAATTTTAACAGCACTTTGTTAATTTCGTGGCGTAAAAAGGATGTGGAAAATTTGAAAAGTTGGAATTTAGCATGCCAATATATAGAAATAATTTTTAATAATAAATAGGAAAGCATATTGCAACTTTTCAAAAATTTCTTATAAAAAGTATATTTAAAATATTGCCAAGCCTCGTTGCATAAACTTAGGTTAACCACGCATAACACATATAAGGGTTCATGGTATGTTCAGTGTCTTTCTCAATTTTCGAAAATATCGAGTCACTCTGTAAAACAAAAGCTAAAATTGCTTAAGATCCTCCTGATTTGAAAATAAAACAGTATAATTAGAGTAGTTCATAGTAGTGTTCTATAAATAACGTATTAGAGTTGGTACAGTACTACAGTGTATAGGTCAAGTTTACAATTTTTGAGGGAATTAAATTGAAAAGACGTTTTCTGTTGATGCTTGCTACTGATAAGAACTGATGTAGTATACCTGATAGTCCTGGAGTGATATAATGTCTTCACGCGAAGAAAACACCGATTTGGAAATGCTCTGTTTTCGAGACTTTGTGAGCGGCCATATTTAGCAGATGACGACATACAGCCGTTGTTTTATCACGGTCATAACATTTTCATGTGCCACCAAACATTGGCTTATGTCTTGGAAATGGTTTTTGCCAAAAATTGCACGGGTTCTGACGGCACATGTACGAAGGCATTCGTGGCTGCTTTGATCATGGTACTCATAATTTGGGGTCTTTCTTTTTCCACCGCGACATCGAATTGTTTTAAAGTCAATTCACCATCAACCCTGGATCTGGATCTTTTCGTCAAAGTCCTACAGCTTTGCTTTCATTACGTCAAAGATTCTTGCTTGAACACCTTCAAATCTGTCACATTCGTTCAATTTTTAAGTAGATAATCGAACAAATCGTTTAGTTCCTTGTTGTTTGGTAACAGAAACATCAGAAACGAGCGAAGATGGTGACTTGCTATACAGTTAACCTTACCTCCAGTAAGTGGTGCTGCTGAAGAGAACGCTGCCAGCTGACGACCTCTTAATTAGTTTCTTGAGTGCATGTATGAATCTAAGCGCAGCAGTGTTTGCAACCGGTGCCAAAGAATTTATATAGTTGCTGACCCACAGAACCATAAATGACAGGGTTATCCTGTGAAGGGGCTCAGTATTGAGCATCCGAGATTCATTTCATATTCCTCTTTCCCAGGAATCACTTTACATTACAGAATCTTTAAACTTCTACATCTTTTTTTGTAAGTGGCTCAGCATTATTGTGGCCCTTCTTGAGAACCGTAAAGTGCTGCTCTCCGTAGACCGTCTCTACAGTACGGCCAAGAGGCGGAGAAACAAAGACCATGGACAGAAAACATGGTCCCTAAGCCAGACTGCCGTGCGGTTATTTCAGTCACCATCAAGGCAACTATAGTCGTTTGCCGATTACAGTTGCTCCCCACTTGACAATAGTGACGAAGATGGCTGAAAACTGTTTCGCTTGCTCGGTAGACTTGGGTAAAAAGAAATGGGCTGCAGAAAGGAGTCGGAATGGTCGAGCGCTCAGATAGGATAGAAGGGACATGCCCGTAAATGTAGCAATATTCAAATTCGTTACGATATGGAATCTGCAGACTATAAAAAACAGACATTTGAAAATTAGAAAATATTAGCGCATTATCTTAATTTGCTCAAGTTAAGATGGCATATTGACATAGTGCCTACTTAGATTGTTAATATGTTACGTATGTGGATAAGCTCACTTTTGGAATTATTTATTGTCGAACTGTTCAATTTGTTCTTAACTATCAATTCGTTCTTAATTAGATTAAAGATCAGACTATACTGATTACGACTATCAGACTATACTATACTTATTACGAAACTTATACAATGATGTAATGATGTGAACGTACTTTTAGTAATGGCGAAAGACTTGTTTTATTCGAATTCGAATATTATGCTAGCAACCCTTCCCAAAAGCCACATAATCAGTCCTACAATGAAGAAATTTTCCGAAAACTTGTCAAAGCCGGAGAAAATTAAGGATAAATGAGGGGCTCTTGAGAAAAGCTTATTTGCTAGTTTAGATTTACTGGTTTCAAAGAAATTATCAGTTTGTATTTATTTCTTTGTTAATTAAATGACATGTAATTAAGATTGTTGATTAAGAAACGCAAAGAACTTTCTGGACATGTCTTTTCTGAACCATTCGCCTAATGCCTGAAAAAGTACGGATTTTCGCGAATAGCTTACAAATAATATTTCTTTTCGCGAAAAACCATATTATTTCAGGCTTTTCACAAAAAGATGTATTTTAAAAGAGAATCTTTGACTTAGTTTATAATCTAGTTTATTCTCAAAATTTAGTTCAAATCAAAAGTTTAAATTGATTTGAAACATTAACAATTTTCAATATGAATGTAGCTTGCTATATTTTAGAAAAATTGCAGTATATTTGCGTAATCCTAATTGCAAAATTACCAAACATGAAATTATAACAGTTATCATGAGTTTGACCAAATGCCTAATGGAACGTTAGAAACTTGAGCAAATGACTAGACATTTGCCAAATTCCCTAAGGAGTTAAACTGGACATGTTTGATCAAAGTTTGACTATCTGCCTAGACACTTAGTCAAGTGTCTAAAATTGTTAGGGGCTTACCAAGTGTCTAGTTTGACTATCTCCTAACGACATATAAATATACTAGGTATGTACAACATGTACGGCTACCTTATCTCTAAAATGAGCGAAAACTGTAACAAAAATTTTTCATTGTGGATTCTCCTTTACCTGGCAGAAACTGCACTAACCTCATTGTTTAGTCCAGTTTTAAAATGTATAACTTAATGCAACTCCGTTACGTACTAAGGATTACGTAGAACAAATGTTATCCATTTGCTTTAGCACCCTCGTTTTATTCGATATTCAAATTGCACGCAGGTAATAGTTAATTACTAGCGAAGAATTGAACACAACAGCTTAATAATTAAACTTGGTATGGACTATATGTGTGGCTAGCTTATGTTTCAAAATCAGAGAAGTCTGCCACCTAATAGCTTTTATGATAGAACCCACATAATCAGGTATACGCGCTTATAAGGGTTATGCGCATGCTACTTAGGCCAGTTAGATGTATGCCCGGTTTCAGTTCTCTAGCTTAGGCAAAACGTGCAAACTTGATAGCAGAAAAACTGTATTAACTTTTTTATTTTACCTATGTTTAACTCATGTCGGATTCACATTTCGAGGGCTGTTTCGAGAGACAGGAAACGTTTCGCAAGATATACAGCAGTCGTATTTCGCAGATCGTGGTTCAAAATTGGGAACATGAGCAAACTCGTGGTAAAGAAAAGTCGTTAACACTTACGCAGTTAAAGCTGTTGCAACGCCATGTCGCAACACATTCATGGAAGATCGCTCACCTTGTTCTAATACATCGGATTCTGCCACAACACAAACGTCTATCTGATCCAGGCACAAACGTGCATGTAGCTATGACCCTGACGGATATAATTTGAATCCACCATCCACATGATCCAAACAGTTGATTTAAGAATTTATTGACGTTGTCAGGCACTGTCTGATCGAATGGCAAGTCTGGGCTTATAAGGTTTATAGGCCAAAGCATCGGAAATCCTAGTTTTAAGAATGAAATGTAGACTGTTCAAGTGTGAACGTATTCAGGTATATAAATCTAGTAGATCAAATTCCAGGAAGTCACGTTCTTTTCGTGTTTCAAGCTGGAGTCAAATCTGCTAGACACAATTTCTGAATGAAATACAAAATGACCAGCGTCTGATAGCACTATGTTTATCCAGAATCAAATTTTTGTTAAATTGTTTAGCTGCAGATTTTGCGACCAACAACATTTTCGTTGCTTAAGCATTAAACACGGTGTTACGTCGGTCGTTAGTAATTTAATTTACGTTTAATTTTTCCTACTTTTAAATTGTTATTGTTTTTGCTATTGCTGAAGACTAGATAATAAGTGTGACAATCGTCCTCTTAGTTATTAGGCTGGGGACATGATCTGCACGATAGCTGCTGATCCACACCCACAAGTTGGACCCGAGTGACCCCCCCCCGTAAATGACTACCCACTACACATTTGTGTACGCTCAGTCGCTTGTATGTTTATGTGCTGAAGCTCTAAAGTGGCCAGATGCTGATCTAAAGTTTTTGGATTCAGCACATAAACATACAAACAAGCAAGCGCACACAAATCTGCACTGGATAGTCATTTCTGGATGGATTACTGGGGTCAATTTATGGGGAGGGGTCAACCACTATCGTGCAGATCATGACCCAAGCCTAAATATGTAAACCCTATGTCACATTAGTTATTATGCACTCTTGATTCTAGTAAAACAAAACCGTGGTGTTCACATGTACCATATTAGTAACTCTGCTAATGCCAATAGTTTCCTTAGACAAATAGTCAAATTGATGCAAATGGTTGAGTCGGGATTTGAACCACTGAATCAAACGTCACTACCAGGACCGCGCGAATAAACGCGACCGACTGCAGCGGAGGTATTCAATTCGGACGGTTCGCCACTGGCACCTCGCCAGAGGATTGTATTTAGAGTACGTCAACGGGAAGCCCAATAAAAATGGGGGAAACACAAAATTACAAACCCGATGTAAAATAATGCTGGGCTACTCTCTGGATTCCACTTAGCTACCTAATTACAGATCAATATAGATAGAAATTAAGAATGAAAATAAAGGACAACTAATGGATTTAATTAAAAATATGAAGGTGGCAGAGGACAAAAAAATACCAACAAACCAAAGCTGGCTTCCCACCGTGGGACAAGACAGCATGCCGCGGGCTACCTACCGCAGAAGAAAATCAGACAGGCAATTTATAAAATAACAGGGAAATGGGCAAACAAACTGACAGCTATAGACTTAAATTGGCAAAATAACAAGGGGAATTAAAATCCAATAATTACGCATAACATGTCATGTAATATAATAGAAGTTCTAATCATCACGACAAGCCCTGGAAGTCATTGATTGAAAGTAGTTAACCAACTAGCCGTCGGACGGAACTCATTACGTTTTAAATCCTTTTTTATATATTCTTGCTTAAGTCAAAACACCGTTGGATTTCTAGCTGATAAATACGCTACAGCGAAGCAAAGAAAAAATTAAGGCAAATAAGGGACAGGAAATGACCTTCGTTGCTGAAATTGAATAACCAAAGCGAAGGCAGCCCACAGCAGTAAAGGAAACAAGAAAAAGGGAAAGGGTGAGGGAGTACCAGCAATAAAAAAGAGGAGAATGGAAGAGAAAGGCAGAAATGACAGTGGCAGAAATGGGAGGGTAGAAGTTTTGTCAATACAATCTCTCAAAAAGTCGCGTTTTCTTATAAGTGAAAGATAAAAAAGGAAAAATATGGTTTGAGCTTAAAAAAGAATTGTGGTTTGATTGACTAAAGCAACAAGAAAAATGCAACTCACAAAAAATACAGGAATCACAAAAAATACATGTAATTATTTAAGGCCAAAAATGTAATACTGAACAAACACAAATGGCAGTTAGTAACCAACATGTAAATTTTGATTAAATACGAATGATAGTCTTTTGTATTCTAAGTCCCTAATTCTTTAAAGATGAAACGGGTTAGACTAAGACTGATCCGCATTAAATAAACAGCATCTTGGATAAAAGGACTAAAATTTAATCCAGCGCGTTAAAAACGGGTTAAACGGATTAATTTTAATCCGGTTTCTTTATTCTCACTTCGGATGAAAAAATGGCAGTGTTAACTTTATTTCGACCTTCTTACTCAGTGTTACATCAAAGGTTAATTTTAATCAGTTTTATCAAGAGTACATAATACATAAGAGTATGACAAGCGTCATACGCTATGTATTATCAGCTCGTTACATCCTCTGCACGCTATCGGCTGACCCCGTACCTAAATCAGACCCCCCTCACCACGCCCCTATACATGTACGGGGTCTAAACGGGGGATCGGGCTCGTGCTTGTATATTTTGTACACAGATGTGTAAATCATACAAGCTTAGACCCCATACACAAATTGGGGCCCCGTCACGTTTAACATGTAAGTATACTAACATAGACCCCGATCCCCCGTTTGGACCCCGTACATGTACATGGGCGGGGTCAAGGGGGGCCTGATTTAGGTACGGGGTCAGCCGATAGCGTGCAGAGGATGTAGCGAGCTGATAATACATAGCGTATGACGCTTGACATACTCTTATGTATTATGTACTCTTGGTTTTATCCGCTCCTGCGATTTTAGCCCGGTTTTTAATCCTCGTGCATCTATGCGGATTAAACAAATCAAAAGTTAACAGATTAAAAATTTTATCGCTGTTTCTTTAATGGCGGATTAAATGAACTAAAATTAACTCGTTTAATCCGAAGAATCAATGAATTACAATCCTTAATTTTGCGTGTTAAATAGCAGTTAATAATACGCAGTTTATTATTAATAATAATAGTTTATAAATCGCAGTTCTACGAACTTAAATAATTCATGAAAATTATACTTTGCATACTTTACAGTGAAAGTAAAATTACCGAGTGAAACTGAACTCAAAAGTACCGAGTGGGACACAAAGATACCGAGTGAGACATAAAAGTACCGAGTCGGATTACTAGGAAAGATTAGAAAAGTACCGAGTGGGACTCTTATCGAGCTATGTACCTCAGTCAGTACAGTTTATTTTTGAAAATTAATTGTTCTGATTCAAGACTCAAATCTATCCATAATTAACAAGATAATCATTCTTTATGTATATAATTTATGCTAAACATCTGCTTTTCTGTGCATTCTAATACAGGCTTGTTTTGTGTTAAATAAATACAGAAAGCATTAAAGAAATGGAAACGCATAGGTGCTTTTCATCGTATACCTATAGAAGCTGTTTATCTAAAAATACAAAAATCCTCCAAAATTGTTCTTGTCAACGGCGGAATTACGTCCCCTTTTAGGAGTTACTTGTTATTATTTATATGTAATCTTGAACTTCGAGAAATAGGAAACCCTTCAATTTTTGCAGCTCCTCCTAGCGACAATGACGGCTGATCGACATCATGAGGGCATTAACGGTGGCTTGCACCAATGCAACTTAACTGTTACCTAAAGTTAATTCCCACTTTACTGCCGATTAAGTTTAAATTTGATCTTAAGCTGTTGCACCAATTATGCTTAGCTTAAGCACCAGTTAATCTTCATCCGTCTGGCACTTAAATTTTCCTTAGTTGCTGCTTAACTTTAAGTCCTACTTAAAGTCAAACTTTGCTGGTGCAACTTTAAGTATCAGCAAGAGTACATAATAACTAAGAGTGTGACAAGCGTCACACTCTTAGTTATCAAGCAGAAAACATCATCTGCACGATAACGGCCTACCCCCCCCCACAAATGAGTACCTGGTGACCCCCCCCCCACAACTGAGTACCAGGTACACAATTGTGTAGCAGCACTCGCTTGTATGTTTACATGTTGAAGCTCAAAAGCGGCCAGCTGCTGATAGAATGTTTTTGGCTTCAACATGTAAACATAAAGCGAGTGCTGCTACACAATTGTGTACCTGGTACTCAGTTGTGGGGGGGGTCACCAGGTACTCACTCAGTTGTGGGGGGGTAGGCCGTTATTGTGCAGATGATGTTTTCTGCTTGATAACTAAGAGTGTGACGCTTGTCACACTCTTAGTTATTATGTACTCTTGGTATCAGTTAATTGGCACTTAATTTAATTGTTGCTTAAGGTGGTGATTCCTTTTTGGCACATATTGTTATTTGGCGGCGTAAATCAAGATGAAATTTGATGAAACTTTCCGAAATAAGTTCTTTTAAGCCCGGTTCACGATGGTGTGCTTTGTGCTTTGTGCTTTGTGCTTTTGTGCTTTGTGCTTTGTGCTTTGTGCTTTTGTGCTTTGTGCTTTGTGCTTTCTCGGTTCATGATGGTTTGAAAAGCACAATGCTTTGTGCTTTGTGCTTTCCCGGTTCATGATGGTTTTCTGTGCTTTGTGCTTTGTGCTTTTGTGCTTTTGGTGTGCTTTGGGAATGTTTGACAATGTCAAACATTTTGAGTTGTGCTTTCAGTGCTTTCCAATCAAAACAAGAATTGCTCTATGCTGATTGGTCGAAAACTGAAACTGGACGTCACCTGAGCACTACAGTATTCCCAAAGCTAAAATAAAACTTATTTGGACTAAAATTTAAAATTAAATTTTTGAGAGCATAAGTATTTAATAATTATCATTAATTAGCTATCGTAAATAAATAAAGATTTCATGCAAAAATTTAAATAATCTTGCTAATTTATATTATTATTTTTAATAATTATTAATGATCATTATTATTATTAAGTTAAATTATATTATTTGAAAAACTTCAATAAACTTTATTCTGTTAACGTTATTTAAAATATCAAAGTTTTGAATATCCTCAAAACTTGCTTCCGTGAACTGTGCTTTTGATATTGTGCTTTCTCAACATGAATCATTAGTTTTCTGTCTCCTGAGCACAAACCACAAAGCACTGTCTCCCGAGCACAAAGCACAAAGCACAAAGCACAAAGCACAAGAGACAAAGCACAAAGCACTTCATCGTGAACCGGGCCTTAGCGTTCCGTTCTAACACCCTCCGCGCAATCCCGATTCAAAAATTCGAGATTTCCGGTCAGAGTGGTTTTTCCCAATTTCTGAACGTTTGGCAGCTCCTATACAGTTATGACTATATTCATTCAAACGATCTCATTGAGCTTCACATTTTGCTTTTTAAGGCGAGTTTCCAGCTTTTCTCTATAGCCGATTTTCTTGTTTTGGCGTCGAAAACTTGTCATTTTTACAGAAATCAAATAATCGAACATTTCTTGAACTACGCAAGCCGTAAAATCAAACTACGGGCGTCGATCTGAAGGTTTCACAGGGACAAATTATCTCACGCATGATCGTCTTCCAACTGCTATCCTGTAGGCTGCTATCATAAAAAATGTAGTTTTTGCAAAAGCACGACCAATTTTTTCCAAAGATTGTGGAGCATTCACCATGCAAGCTGGAGGGCTGCTACTGAACAAATGTGTTCTGCACAAATATACCCAGGGACGATCTTTTAGTTGCCCCGATTGCTGCTTTCTAGCTAAGGTAATCGCTTGACAAATTTGGAAAAAGTAGGCAAAATACAGGTTACGTACACATTTCAGCCTATTTCTCCATAACGAAGAGCGATTTCACAATAAATAAAAAATCGTCCCCAGCTATTTGATGGAGGTATCGAATGATATAACCGATGTCTCGCAAAAAAAGTTACTTGAGTCTGCAAAATATCTGGAAAATTATACTTCTTCTAAAATGTGTTAAAAATATTTTAGAAAAGCAACATTAGTTTCATGGTATGCATTAAAAAGAGAAAATGTCAAGCTGCATTTTCACATATAATGGCCTCTTAACTCCAAGTAATGAATGAGTAATAATGGTGCAAACTTTATGTGACCAAAGGGAATCACCACCTTAAGTACCACTTAATCGCCAACTCCGCTTTAGCAATTGGCTAAGTCAAAAACACGCGACTTAAGGGGGGGGGCTACGAATAACACTAAAAGTTCAATGTTGGAAAAGCTAGCTAGTCTTTTGCCACATAATAGTATTAGGTTTAGTGTAAAATAGTTTAAAGTTTGAAAGAATTCCATGCAGCGTAGCGTGCTGTGGAGCCATCAGAAGTTGGTGCTGTCGGTCCAAAGCTAGACATGACACATACACAAACTTCGCCTCGCCCTGATCGCTGTGCGCAAGGTACGGTACCCAAATTTTCCAGAAATAGTTCTGACATATAGTGCTTTGATATCGTGTAAATAATCCTTAGATCAATGTATACTTTTCTGTGAGATACAATCAAAGTGCGAAAAATTGGGTGTTGTAGGTCTATACGGGTGGAGGTTAACTAACGTCTAATGAGCTGTGGTTTACCAAATGAACCCAACTTTGCTCCAATTAATACTCCAAATATCTGGCTTAACTTGTGTGAAAATGACGTGATTTCGTTAATCCCTGCGTTCGCTGTGCTAGATTACATTATCGATATTGACGCTGTTATTTGGTGCCTTTTCGAAGATGTGAGTCAATTACTCCAAAGTACTGTGGCAGAATCGGCTGTAACGTTACGCATTATAGGCCAGTGAGTGTACCAATATCTGCAGAAAGCTAGATCACTAGACATCGCTCCAAAGCTTAGAAATGCTAGATTGATTTCCCGAAGTATGGATGGCGATCGCTCCAAAAAGCTTTAAGACAGTTGTAAGCGCATACTGCACGAAGGAAGCGTAATATCGAAAAACGGATTTCATATTCGGATTCAGCAGGTCAAATAACCCCTATAAGCACCTTTTCGGCAAAATCGGAGACAAAAAATTTTTTGACCCCATTTTTACTGCGCTTAGCTAGCTTTTCAGGCCTAAAAATAAGGGTTATTTCTTAACGAAAACTTTGCTAGCACACTAACCAGAGAACCAAAACCCACGAAACTTACCCACAGTTTGCCCCAATTAGAGCCTAATAATTGGTAAAAAGCTGGGCTAGGCTAGGGGCTGCCAATTTTATTAGATCGAAAACGGCGCACGGTCGCCTCGCAACTTTTTGTCAAATTTCAAACTTTGACCTGTTATTGCTGAAGAAGGGAGCAACGCTCGAAAGCCGGAATACTTTTTTGTGGTAAAAAGTGACAAGATCGGTCAAGCCGATAATTCACCAGAGCTGAAAAAAGCTTTTTGAAAAAACCTATTTTTCGAACTAAAATTTGTACTTTGGCGTCCTGCCAAAAACGGTGTATATGAGATATATTGTTGCCCACCCTAAACTTTTTTACTTTGATATGTTGGCTAACAATAGGCGAAAAAGTAGCTCTCTCCGACGATGTCGTGCCAACCCGTTCGTAGACCCCCCCCCCCTTAAGCTGATACTTAAGTCGTACTTAACTGCTACTTAAGTTAAGTGGCAATTAGTTCAGTTGGTGCAACGAAATTAAGTTCCAACTTGCAGTTTCGCTTAGCCTAATTCCCACTTAATTTAATCAGATTTGGTGCAAGCCACCGTAAATGACTTGAGTCAATATAACAGTGTGGGAGGATGTAGAACTGCCCTGCAGTCAAAGAAAAATTGAACCCAAAATTTTGCTATCTCAAACGTTTGCTGTTTGCATCCAATCCAGGTTAATTTCTTTCTATTGGTCAGAAAACAAAATCCTGATTACCAGATGAAGTTTACCGAAAGAAAGGAATGCCAATTTCTCCAGAACATACATGTGCTTGGGGGGGGGTTCACCCCCTCTCCCCAGACCTGGAGCTCACCCCCCCCCCGAGGTCACCCCCCCCCCCAGAATCCGGAGTTTTTCCGGTTTTTGAGCAAAAAACCAGAAAAATCCGGTTTTGCGGCGGCTGTCGGCCGCCGGCTCACCCCCCCCCCCAGAATTTCCCCTCCTGCACATGTCTGCTCCAGACCAATTGCAATTCCCTGTATATGTATTTACGGTGGCTTGCACCAAATATGATTAAATTAAGTGGGAAATAGGCTAAATAGGCTAAGTAGCAGTTAAGTGCCTATTAGTTAAGTACTACGTAAACCTGAAGCTTAATCGCGTTGCACCAACTGATATTTTTTTTTACAGCCACCTCACCCCAGTCGGTAAGCCGGTTAGGGGTAGTGTCAGCAATTTTAGAATTTTGTCTGGGTGTGGGGGAAGCTGACACTGAATAACTGCAGTTGCAATTATCCGAGGTGTTCTACAAGGCTATCAGTACGTCCATTACTTTCACCGTAATGGAGGTCCTGTGGTAGCTCCACCTGGCAGGCGGCCACCCCTTGACATTCTCGGTAAATTGCCTGGGGGGGATCAGCAGGGTTTCCCCCGCAGCATCTGCTAGTTGCGGCCCCATGTTGGAGCCGGATTGATGAACGCTGATCAGAATTGATCAAGTGCCCACCGAACAGAATTTTCGTGTTGTTGGCCGATACCATGCAGAAAGTACAATCTCTTTCCTTTCTGATCAGCCCGTGTAAATGCGTTGTTTCGGTTGCAATCCGGGTGTAGTTATATACGCTATATCTGACGCTATAAGCACTGTAAGTCGTCAGTTATAATTATTATAATCTCAAGTAAATACAAATGACTTAGCTCGTTTTAGAGTGAGACTACCGGGTCAATCCAGAATCTTTCTCCTGCAATTTCCAGTGCTCAGGTTATACCATTCCATTTACATATTCATCCTTTTCCGTAAATTTTCTGGCTCCATACTTTTGCAATTCTTTGTAAAATCCTAATCCGTAGGTTCCATGCAGGGTTTTTTTTGCGTCCAGAAGTGCGTCTGGACGCAAAGTTTCTTATCTTGACGCAACGAAATTTTAACGGGACGCAAGCTAGACGCAACATTATTTCGGGAGAAAATTCACTTTTGTAAGAGTGAAAACTTTAAATGTTTCCAGTACCAATTTTTCCACATTTTCCAAAAATTTGCTCACCTTTTAGTGCGTATCGCACTAGCCAGTCAACACACAAAACGTTCTACACTGGCTCTGTTATGCATGCTGACATTTGTACGCTGGGCGGTATCCTTTGATGTTGACAGGCCAGCAGAAGCGAAAACATAGCTAGTGCAACAGGCTTATGAATGTGCGCGCAAAATGGGGAAGGGGATTTTGGATTGATGTAGAGATGTGCTTGCGCGCAAAAAGGGGAAGAGGACTTTTTGCATTGATGTAGAGATGTGCTTCGGGGGGGGAAGTAACTGCGGTAATTTTAAAAGCAAAATTCATAGGGGGGGTGGGGTGGGGGCTACCCCTCCAAAAAAAGTCAAAAATTTTTTAATGAGTGGGGAGGGGGAAGACCCTGCGGTGATTTTAAAAACAAATTTTATAGGGAGGGGGGTGGGGGTACTCCCCCCAAAGCAAAGTCAAAAATTTTTTCAAGGGGGGAAGGGGACTTTGGGTTTTTTCTCTATATAGCCGAGATTTTGTAGAAAATTTTCAAATTTAATAAAATTCACAATAAGGATAAATTTTGCGTAAAAAGTTCACCAATTTATTTTTTAGATGAAAGCCCCTCCCCCAAAATTTTTTGCGTTTTTTCCTCTATTTTCAAAACTAACTAAATTACGTGCGTATTTCCTTTTTGTGTTTTTTCCTCTATTTTGAAAACTAACTAAATTACGTGCGTATTTCCTTTTTGTTATTTTTTCCTCTATTTTCAAAACTAACTAAATTACGTGCGTATTTCCTTTTTGTGTTTTTTCCTCTATTTTCAAAACTTTAAATTTACGTCATTACGTGCGTATCAATATACGTATATACCCGAGATTTTGTAGAAAATTTTCAAATTTAATAAAATTCACAAAAAAGGATAAATTTTGCGTAAAAAGTTCGCTAATTTATTTTTTAGATACAAGCCCGTCCTCCAGAAAATTTCAGTTTCTCTATTTTCAAAACTAACTAAATTACGTGCGTATTTCCTTTTTGTGATTTTTCCTCTATTTTCAAAACTAACTAAATTACGTGCTTATTTCCTTTTTGTGATTTTTCCTCTATTTGTCATTACGTGCGTATCAATATACGTATATACCCGAGATTTTGTAGAAAATTTTCAAATTTAATAAAATTCACAAAAAGGATAAATTTTGCGTAAAAAGTTCGCTAATTTATTTTTTAGATACAAGCCCGTCCTCCAGAAAATTTCAGTTTCTCTATTTTCAAAACTAACTAAATTACGTGCGTATTTCCTTTTTGTGATTTTTTCCTTTATTTGCAAAACTAACTAAATTACGTGCTTATTTCCTTTTTGTGATTTTTCCTCTATTTTCAAAACTAACTAAATATACCGAGATTTTGTAGAAAATGTTCAAATTTAATAAAATTCACAAAAAGGATAAATTTTGCGTAAAAAGTTCGCTAATTTATTTATTAGATACAAGCCCCTCCTCCGGAAAATTTCAGTTTCTCTATTTTCAAAACTAACTTACGTGCGTATTTCCTTTTTTGATTTTTCCTTTATTTTCAAAACTAGCTAAATTACGTGCGTATCAATATATATGCCCGAGATTTTGTAAGAAATTTTCAAATTTAATAAAATTCACAAAAAGGATAAATTTTGCGTAAAAAGTTCGCTAATTTATTTTTTAGATACAAGCCCCTCCTCCAGAAAATTTCAGTTTCTCTATTTTCAAAACTAACTAAATTACGTGCGTATTTCCTTTTTGTGATTTTTCCTCTATTTTCAAAATTAACTAAATTACGTGCGTATTTCCTTTTTGTGATTTTTTTCTCCATTTTCAAACCTAACTAAATTACGTGCGTATCAATAAACCCGAGATTTTGTAGAAAATATTCAAATCTAATAAAATTCACAAAAAGGATAAATTTTGCGTAAAAAGTTCGCTAATTTAATTTTTAGATTCATGCCCCCTCCCCCAGAAAATTTCAGTTTCTCTATTTTCAAAACTAACTTACGTGCGTATTTCCTTTTTTGATTTTTCCTCTATTTTCAAAACTAGCTAAATTACGTGCGTATCAATATATATGCCCGAGATTTTGTAAGAAATTTTCAAATTTAATAAAATTCACAAAAAGGATAAATTTTGCGTAAAAAGTTCGCTAATTTATTTTTTAGATACAAGCCCCTCCTCCAGAAAATTTCAGTTTCTCTATTTTCAAAACTAACTAAATTACGTGCGTATTTCCTTTTTGTGATTTTTCCTCTATTTTCAAAATTAACTAAATTACGTGCGTATTTCCTTTTTGTGATTTTTTTCTCCATTTTCAAACCTAACTAAATTACGTGCGTATCAATAAACCCGAGATTTTGTAGAAAATTTTCAAATCTAATAAAATTCACAAAAAGGATAAATTTTGCGTAAAAAGTTTGGTAATTTATTTTTAGATACAAGCCCCTCCCCCAGAAAATATCAGTTCTGAAAATTCTTAGGGGAGGGGGGTGGGGTGTCTAAAAATTCCTAGGGGGGGAACCCATATTTCTTTCCTTTTTGTGTTTTCCTCTATTTTCAAAACTAACTAAATTACGTCAGTACGTGCGTATCAATATATATACCCGAGATTTTGTAGAGAATTTTCAAATTTAATAAAATTCACAAAACGGATAAATTTTGCGTAAAAGTTTGGTAATTTATTTTTAGATACAAGCCCCTCCCCCAGAAAATTTCAATTCTGAAAATTCTTAGGGGAGGGGGGTGGGGTGCCTAAAAGTTCCTAGGGGGGAACCCATATTTCTTTCCTTTTTGTGTTTTTTCCTCTATTTTCAAAATTAACTAAACTACGTGCGTGTTTCCTTTTTGTGTTTTTTCCTCTATTTTCAAAACTAACTAAATTCCATTGGATTTTCGTCATTACGTGCGTATCAATATATATATACCCGAGATTTTGTAGAAAATTTTCAAATTTAATAAAATTCACAAAAAGGATACATTTTGCGTAAAAAGTTAAATAATTTATTCTTAGATACAAGCCCCTCCTCCAGAAAATTTCAGTTTCTCGATTTTCAAAACTAAATTACGTGCGTATTTCCTTTTTGTGATTTTTTCCTCTTTTTGACAACTAATAATTGTGGTTTTTTTTGTGTTTTTCTATTTGCAAAACTAACTAAATTACGTGCGTATTTCCTTTTTGTGATTTTTCCTCTATTTTCAAAACTAGCTAAATATACCCGAGATTTTGTAGAAAATTTTCAAATTTAATAAAATTCACAAAAAGGATAAATTTTGCGTAAAAAGTTCTCTAATTTATTTTTAGACACAAGCCCCTCCTCCAGAAAATTTCAGTTTCTCTATTTTCAAAACTAACTAAATTACGTGCGTATTTCCTTCTTTCTGTGATTTTTTCTCCATTTTCAAACCTGACTAAATTACGTGCGTATCAATGTAAACCCGAGATTTTGTAGAAAATTTTCAAATCTGTCAAAATTTCACAAAAAGGATAAATTTTTCGTAAAAAGTTCGGTAATTTATTTTTTAGATACATGCCCCCCTCCCCCAGAAAATTTCAGTTCTGAAAATTCTGTAGGGAGAGGGGGGTGGGGTGCCTAAAAAAAAAAAAAAAAAAAAAAAAAAAAAAAAAAAAGTTCCCTGAAACCCCATATTTCTTTCCTTTTTGTGTTTTTTCCTCTATTTTCAAAACTAACTAAGTTACGTCA
>JASAND010014761.1:0-24255 GCA_030248195.1 Trissonchulus latispiculum
AGAACCTATAAATATATATTTGTATATGTCTGTGTGTGTTTGCCATCATCAATTTTATATCTGGGTTTATTCTAGTGGGGTGTGTGGTCCCCGCCATAAACACCCTTCCCCCCCAAAAGTGGGTGCCCCTTTTCGTACCAACTTTTGCCCGGAAAAATCGCTCGGAAGGCCAAATGTTCAAATATGTTTGGGCTTCGCCGGAGATTTTCAATCGATTTTAGCCAATTTAAGCTCTATTTTACACTAAAAACCAATTTTTTGGCGATTTCTATAGTAATAGCGCTATTTTTAGCATGTTGTTTGAAAAAATCCCCCCTCAAAAATTACTCTCCCCCCAATAGAGAGTCCCCTGCTCCAAGAAAAATATACTAGCCTAAGCCTAGTATATTCTATTCATATTCAACCATAGTTCATTTAGAGTTTGTTTCATTTTGCTGTTCTTGAATCGTCAGTCGCACTGAGTAAACAGCGAGCCGATGCTGGGTCTGACTCGGCAATCTGTAATAATATTAAACTGTCAACCTTCTTTCTACGTTCTATTTCCCTTCGTTTTTATAAGTTTATGGTTCTGAATGGATCCATAATAGTGAACTAAAATCTAATTTGGTAAAGGCACAAACATTGTAGGTCCCAAAAAGTCTTGCTCCAGGATAGACGTTACATACGTTGCTCCACTCCAACATCAACATCAACATCAACATCATTTCTTAGCGAGCCTTACGAGCCTCTGCACGTTTCCTAGAGTTTAGATTATCACTTTTAAGCGTGTCTTTGGTTTTCACTTTTCTTCGGGTGTCTTAGATTTATTTCAGTGTGCGCACCTAATCAGGGGTGCCTCACTGAAGTTAACCTAAGCCATACCGATAGAAAGCACACGAATTCAACTTCAGCATACGTTGCTCCTGCATCTACACGCTTCCTAGAGTGCCCTTAGATTTTAACTTTTCTTGCGAGTCTTTGGTTTTCACTTTTCTTCGGGTGTCTTAGATTTATTTCAGTGTGCGCACCTAATCAGGGGTGCCTCACTGACGTTAACCTAAGCCATACGATAGAAAGCACACGAATTCAACTTCAGCATACGTTGCTCCTGCATCTACACGCTTCCTAGAGTGCCCTTAGATTTTAACTTTTCTTGCGAGTCTTTGGTTTTCACTTTTCTTCGGGTGTCTTAGATTTATTTCAGTGTGCGCACCTAATCAGGGGTGCCTCACTGACGTTAACCTAAGCCATACGATAGAAAGCACACGAATTCAACTTCAGCATACGTTGCTCCTGCATCTACACATTTCCTAGAGTGTCCTTAGATTTAAACTTTTTTAGCGATTCTTTGGTTTTGACTTTTCTTCGGGTGTCTTAGATTTATTTCAGTGTGCGCACCTAATCAGGGGTGCCTCACTGAAGTAAACCTAAGCCATACGATAGAAAGTACACGAATTCAACTTCAGCATACGTTGCTCCTGCATCTACACGTTTCCTAGAGTGTCCTTAGATTTTAACTTTTTTTGCGAGTCTTAGGTTTTCACTTTTCTTCGGGTGTCTTAGATTTATTTCAGTGTGCGCACCTAATCAGGGGTGCCTCACTGTTGTAAACCTAAGCCATACGATAGAAAGCACACGAATTCAACTTCAGCATACGTTGCTCCTGCATCTACACGCTTCCTAGAGTGTCCTTAGATTTTAACTTTTTTTGCGAGTCTTTGGTTTTCACTTTTCTTCGGGTGTCTTAGATTTATTTCAGTGTGCGCACCTAATCAGGGGTGCCTCACTGTTGTAAACCTAAGCCATACGATAGAAAGCACACGAATTCAACTTCAGCATACGTTGCTCCTGCATCTACACGCTTCCTAGAGTGTCCTTAGATTTTAACTTTTTTAGCGATTCTTTGGTTTTGACTTTTCTTCGGGTGTCTTAGATTTATTTCAGTGTGCGCACCTAATCAGGGGTGCCTCACTGAAGTAAACCTAAGCCATACCGATAGAAAGCACACGAATTCAACTTCAGCATACGTTGCTCCTGCATCTACACGTTTCCTAGAGTGTCCTTAGATTTTAACTTTTTTGCGTGTCTTTGGGTTTTACTTTTCTTCGGGTGTCTTAGATTTATTTCAGTGTGCGCACCTAATCAGGGGTGCCTCACTGTAGTAAACCTAAGCCACACGATAGAAAGTACACGAATTCAACTTCAGCATACGTTGCTCCTGCATCTACACGCTTCCTAGAGTGTCCTTAGATTTAAACTTTTTTAGCGAGTCTTTGGTTTTCACTTTTCTTCGGGTGTCTTAGATTTATTTCAGTGTGCGCGCGCACCTAATCAGGGGTGCCTCACTGAAGTAAACCTAAGCCATACGATAGAAAGCACACGAATTCAACTTCAGCATACGTTGCTCCTGCATCTACACGCTTCCTAGAGTGTCCTTAGATTTTAACTTTTTTAGCGATTCTTTGGTTTTGACTTTTCTTCGGGTGTCTTAGATTTATTTCAGTGTGCGCACCTAATCAGGGGTGCCTCACTGAAGTAAACCTAAGCCATACCGATAGAAAGCACACGAATTCAACTTCAGCATACGTTGCTCCTGCATCTACACGCTTCCTAGAGTGTCCTTAGATTTAAACCTTTTTAGCGAGTCTTTGGTTTTCACTTTTCTTCGGGTGTCTTAGATTTATTTCAGTGTGCGCACCTAATCAGGGGTGCCTCACTGAAGTAAACCTAAGCCATACCGATAGAAAGCACACGAATTCAACTTCAGCATACGTTGCTCCTGCATCTACACGCTTCCTAGAGTGTCCTTAGATTTAAACCTTTTTAGCGAGTCTTTGGTTTTCACTTTTCTTCGGGTGTCTTAGATTTATTTCAGTGTGCGCACCTAATCAGGGGTGCCTCACTGTAGTAAACCTAAGCCATACGATAGAAAGTACACGAATTCAATTTCAGCATACGTTGCTCCTGCATCTACACGCTTTCTAGAGTGTCCTTAGATTTAAACTTTTTTGGCGAGTCTTTGGTTTTCACTTTTCTTCGGGTGTCTTAGATTTATTTCAGTGTGCGCACCTAATCAGGGGTGCCTCACTGAAGTAAACCTAAGCCATACGATAGAAAGTACACGAATTCAACTTCAGCATACGTTGCTCCTGCATCTACACGTTTCCTAGAGTGTCCTTAGATTTTAACTTTTTTGCGAGTCTTTGGGTTTTACTTTTCTTCGGGTGTCTTAGATTTATTTCAGTGTGCGCACCTAATCAGGGGTGCCTCACTGTAGTAAACCTAAGCCACACGATAGAAAGTACACGAATTCAACTTCAGCATACGTTGCTCCTGCATCTACACGCTTCCTAGAGTGTCCTTAGATTTAAACTTTTTTAGCGAGTCTTTGGTTTTCACTTTTCTTCGGGTGTCTTAGATTTATTTCAGTGTGCGCGCGCACCTAATCAGGGGTGCCTCACTGAAGTAAACCTAAGCCATACGATAGAAAGTACACGAATTCAACTTCAGCATACGTTGCTCCTGCATCTACACGTTTCCTAGAGTGTCCTTAGATTTTTACTTTTTAGCGAGTCTTTGGTTTTCACTTTCCTTCGGGTGTCTTAATAGATTTATTTCAGTAAACATTCTCATTTGTGAAAATAGTCAATAGTGTTACTTCGAGGTACAATATAGCTTTAAATAGAATAGATTTTGTGATATATATATATATATATACATATAATATATATTGATATATATATATATATATATATATATATATATATATATATATATATATATATATATATATATATCTCCCTTTTCGTCTTTGTACAATATTATAGTGCTGTACTTTTTTCAGTCATGTGCATAAATGGATTCTTGGTTATCGGTAAAGTCTGGCCCATCATTTGCTTCCTTAATAGAAGGTTCACCTTTAACCACAGTAAATCGTATTGATGCGTGGTTTGCCTACAATTCTCATTATCGACCTGCCTTTGTTCCCGGTTTCGGACCATTAATCGCTGGAATCAGTCCACCCTATACGGGAAAGTCTCTCTGTGAAAGGCTACGTGATGTAATTCGTTCCAGCCAGTCTGCTAAAACTAAACGTCTCGTCCCTCGTTCTTCCGGTAGAAGTTATAAATCTATGGCTATTCCGTCTCCAGAGAGTGTCAACATTGTGGAAGTAAGCCCTGCCGAAAACGCTGTAGAAATTTCAAATGATTCTGTCTTGCTCTTCGCCGACCGAACTGTTATTGTCAAAAATCTGCACAGGAAGCCTTCCTGTAGTTTGAAATCTCTGGTTGCTGACTGTATCAATTCCTTATTAAACGGCGTCGACCATAACCCGATTATAACATTTGCAGTTTTGCCCATTTCCCATAAGAAACCGAAACCGATTGCCGTCTACCTGTCCTCTGCCGCGATTGTAGATGAATTGGTTGCGCAGTTTCCCATTTCTCGCTCATTGGGCGGTGGAGTTTCAATTGAAAAATGTCGTTGCTGTTCTCCAATAATTTATGGCAATCTGCTCAGAAGCCTTGAAGCTGAGAAAATTCGTAAAACAGAACCTGTGTAAATGTATATAATCTTGGCTTTAGTGCCCCCCCCCCTTTTGCAATTCCTCCACTCGTCGCCACGGACACTTCGAGGGCTCCCCTAAACTCACTTTGAGGTTCTTTTCATAAAACTTTTCAGGATTTTCGTAATTAAAGCATATGAAATCTTCGGTCGAAAATTGATTAGATTGGTGTTTAATGGTGTCTAATAAGTAGATTTGAACTTTTCTACGGAAATGGTCTTTAGTCTTTGGTCTTTCTAGGTCTTTAATAGTCTTTGGTCTTTCTAGGTCTTTAGGATAAATTCAGTGTGCGCACCTAATCACGGGTGCCTCACTGAGGTAAACCGACTACCCGTGCCAGTAGAATAGTACAACCATTCATTTTCCGCATTGCTTCTACAATTTACTTTAGGGTGTCTAAATCTGATATGGCTATCCACTCCACACCGGCGCGCGCGCATGTGTGTGTGTGTGTGTGTGTGTGTGTGTGTGTGTGTGTGTGTGTGTGTGTGTGTGTGTGTGTGTGTGTGTGTGTGTGTGTGTGTGTGTGTGTGTGTGTGTGTGTGTGTGTGTGTGTGTGTGTGGGGGGGGGGTGTGTGTGCTATATTTCCCATGTTCGGTTATTTACTGTAAATCAACACTGCATACGGCTTGCTGGTTGGTGTTGTTTGCTTAAAAACTTTTTGCATAATTTTGTATGATTATTGTGTTTGTGTATTTGCTAGTATGAATCTTTCTCTGTTTATTTATTGTAAACCAACACAGCATACAGCTTGCTGGTTGGTGACTGATGTGGTTTTCCTAATCCTGTTTGCATAATTTTGTGTAAATATTAAAACTTGTGTTTGTGTAATTGCAAGTATAGGCATGCCAAGAGTTTGTGAAATAGGAAGAGTGATAAATAGGAAGAATGAGACACTCAGCTCTCCCATTTAGTTAGGCCTGCTAGATACTGGGCACATTAAGTGGAAATCTCGGGGGTGGTAGTAGCAACGCTAACCAACCGGTACCTCCCCCGAGATTTTAACAATATGTGCCGAGCATCTAGCAAGCTTAAATCACTGTGTAGAGCTGCGTGCCTCAGTCTTCGTTTATAAACTCTAGGTCATTCCGTGGACTGCATCAATAAAATTTAGAATAGCAGAAGGTTTACTGGATTTCCATTCACAATTCGTACAACCTTTAGCCTTCTTCTATTCCGCAACTATACACTTTTTTGGTGCGGTCCAGGGACAATCTTATACAGATAAATTAGGGAGATAATCAACCATTAGTTATGACAGGCAAGCCCTTCGTCAGATCATTGAACAGTTTATTTGTTAAATTATTTTAGGTATATTGCGTAGGAGAGACTAAATTTAAGACAAGTCCTCATTAGCTTTAGAACAGTTTGTTCGTCCCTTTAAGCGTAGTGATTTCTTGTTGAAATGCAGATTGTGTAGGTTAGAGTAGTAGCAGAAAAGCAGAAGGTTAAAACTACCAGGATATCCATGCTAAACTCGGACTAGCTTTCACCTGTTCCGTTGCTATAATCGTTTTTTTCGCGCAGCCCAGGGACAAGTATACTTTATAGCACGGCTAGCACGGCTCTGCGTGCATTCAGAGATTTATACGCACGCCGTGCGGGAAGCTCCGAGTGTGTGGCACGAGTGCGCGAAGCGCACGAGTGCCACGCACGAGGGCTTCCCGTGCGACGCTGCATTAATCTCTGAATGCAAGCAATGTCGTGTTGTAAAGTACTTATACAACGAAACAAGCTACAAAAGAAGCTTGCCACTAAACTAATGAAACTTGATTCTCTGATGCTGCAGCTGAGAGCATAAATTCAAGCAATTTTAAATAATACCTGGCAGTAAATTGCCGCGGCTGGGAGGCCTTTTTTTGGTGTGCAGCTGAGCTGTCTAGGTTGGAGCTCAGCTGTACACACTGCTGCGCTATGCATTTCTCTGCATGGCGCAGCAAATTAGTTTAGGTCCAGGCCTCCCAGCGTGCACCGTGCGGATAAGTAACTTATACGCACGGTGCACGATACAGAAGAGCAACAAAGCTCTCTGTAGCGTGCACTCTGCTATATATACGCACGCAATTAACATAGGAAAAGAGAGAGTGAGTTGTATAATCTTATTTAGAAAAATTATTAGTCAGATAGCTTAATCTTTAACTGAGATGTGCAATATAAACTAGTCCTTCAGCAGATCCTAGGTCACTATTTGTTCCTGTAAGCGTAGTGATCTGCTGTTCAAAAGCAGATTGTGTTTGTTTAGGGTTGCGTCTAGGTTCAATGAGCATGTAATTCATTGTGAATGAAAGAAGAAATCATTAATTATGTGTCCACTCGTTTAGAATACTCAGAACACGCACACTGCTGTGTTTCGCGCTTCGAAACGTTCATTTTAGCGCTAAATTTCATAAACTGACTAAGTCAACGTAAAGTCACAAAGTCACAACTAATCAACGTAATGTCATGCGTGGTCAACGGAAGTCACAAATTTGAGGCGGTTGAACAGCGACCCAACCAACGTAGTGTCACAAAAATGTCCACATCACACCAACGTAGTGTCCGGACATTTTTGTGACTTTACGTTGGTCATTAACGTAAAGTCACAAAAATGTCCGCCTGTGACATTGCATCATCAACGTAATGTCCGGACATTCCGTTAACGAAGCACGTAATGTCACAAATTTTTGTGACTTTTTCATGCGGTCGATGAAACTTTATTTGAAAGACGCATTCGATCAATGCAATATTTTTTACCCTTTTGAACACTAGATTTTTACGTATCTTTAACACTTGTTATCACTACTTTTGCAAAATTCTTACAGTTGTTTTACACTTTTTTACAGCTACGATATGCCGCCAATTGCAATGATGCAAAGCTATAATGCTGCTTTTCGTTTTTCCAAAACCAAAGAAAACGGCCTGAGCGTATGCATAAAACATATCTGGAAAATTTGGTCAAGTTTGGTTGAAGCAGTGACGAGAAAATCAAAAACAAAGAAATCGCAACTTTTCATTGTTTGCTTTGGTTTTAGGAATTTGCTATGCTTTCAATCAGCTGCAGTGTGTTTTTGTTAAATAATACATATAAGTAACACAATAACAACCTTTAGAACCCAATAGATTTAATTTTTATATAAAATGATCTTAGATTACTGTGAAGACTAATTTGAATACGGAACTAACTTTGTTCCATGCTGGGTTCCGGGAAACATGGAAACATGAAACAGACATCAAAACTTTGTGCAAAGATAGCCTACCAAGAGCCAACCAAACTTGGTTCACCTAAATTTTTGTGGAGATTGCTTAATCCATACCAAGATTAAGTAAAATTCCGCTAATGGTACTACCACCTAAAATTTAGCGGAACGCAAAGTTGACGCAAATCCGAAAATCAAAACACCCCTGCTCCCTAACCACCAAGCACACGTGTGATTCGAATGCAAGCGCGCTTACCCAATGTAATGTAATGTAATCAAATGAATAATGTATTGTGTAAATCCGGTGTCAGCTGACACTGCGAATAGTACTCCTTCCCCCCGCTGGCAATTCTCCGAGCCTTCAAGAGGTGGCCGCCCGAGGGTGGAGCTGCCTCGGTGGACTTATTGCGTGAGTAGCAATAGGCTCATCGCCGGTCTTGTCAAACGCCTCGGTTAATTGCAAAAGCAATTATTCGGTGTCAGCGTCAGCCCCCCACCCCAGACAAATTTCCACGCTGCTGACATCACTCCTAACCGGTGTGTACCAACTGGAGTGGGGCGAACTAAAAAATAATGTATTGTGTGGGATCGTAACGTAGGATAAGATATATGTATAGCATAGGACGACAACTAACGCCCGATTGCACCAAATCGGACTCAGTCGCTTAGGGCCTTTTCGCGCAGCGAGTTAAACGAGTTTTTTATTTTTTTATCGAGGTGCCTAGCACTTGTTAGGTACTCCGAGAGACCTGTTCTGTGCTGCTCTCCGCGGTCCGCAGAATGGCAGACTAGAGGCGGAGAGACGAAGGTCACGGACAGAAAACATGACCCCCAAGCAGATCTGACGTGCGGTTATTGACCCCTTAGCTTAACGCTAAGGAGGTCGCAGTCACACTCAGGGTAATCGAGATCGTTGACACCGATAACGATTGCCCCCCGCCTATCAATAGTGACAGATGGCGGAAGTCTATGACCTGCTCGGAGGGTGTGGGTCAAAAATGAGGGAATCAGACGAAAGAGAAGAAGAAGTGATAAAGGATGGAGGGAAGGGATGGCCGAGCACTCAGATAGGATAGTAGGAAAAATCTGCCAGTACTGTTGACATGCGGAATTTTATTATAAAAAGCTGGTTCAGAATGCAGTCTCGTCTTCAGAAGCCTCAACTGACCAGCCACAATTAATTCAAGACTGTAAGTTTGTGAGCTAGGTTCCTGATTCAGATACAGCAACGAGCACAGGAGGACCTTTTTCACCCCGCTATGCACGTTGCTGATCCCAATCAAGACCGAGTTAAACGAGTTAAAAGAGTTAAAATTAACTCAATCCTTTTCGCGCACAGGGTTAAATGAGTTAAACAGTTTATTTTAACTCGGCTGCAGGGTTAAACGAGTTAAAAATTTTTAACTCTACTTTTTTTAACTCGCGCGCGAAAAGGCTCTTAGTTAAGCTTTGCTATGCTGAGCTTAGGGTTAAAGGTAAAATGTAGACAGTTGCACCAAATTAGGTCTTGTCAAGAATAACAAACGCTTGTTAACCATCTTAACCATCTTAAGGTGGTGATTCCTTTTGGGCACATATTGTTGATTGACGGCGTAAACCAGGATGAAATTCAACGAAACTTTCCAAAATAAGTTGTTTTAGCGTTCTAACACCCTCTGCGCAATCGCGCTTCAAAAATTCAACATTTGCGTTCAGGGCGGTTTTTGCCAATTTCTGAAAGTTTGGCAGCAGCTGCATGGCTATGACTATATCCATTCGAAAGAACTCGTTAAACTCTACAATTTTGCTTTTGGAAGCAACTTTCTATCTTTTCCCTATCGTGAGATATAGCCAATTTTCTTAGTTTGGCATCAAAAACTTGTCCTTTCTGCAGAAATCAAATAATCCACTACTTCTTGAGCTACGAAAGCCGTAAAATTTAACTAAGGGTGTCGATTTAAAGGTCTCACAGAGGCCAATTATCGGAGGCATGACCATCGTACAATTGCTATCCCTTATGCTGCTATCACAAAAAATGTGGTTTTTGCAAAAACACGACCAAATTTTTTCCAACGATTGTAAAGAATTTAGTATGCAAGCTAGAGAGTTGCCACTTAGCAGATATGTTCTACACAAAAATACCCCGGGACCCTTTTTTAGTTGCCCCGATAGCTGCTTTCTAACTGAAGTAGTGGTTTGCCAAAGTAGTGAAAAGTAGGCAAAATTCAGGTTGCGCAGACATTTTAGTTTATTTCTCCATAACGAAGAGCGATATCACAATAACTAAAAAAGGGTCCCCAGCTATTTGATAGAGGTATCGAATGCTCCAACTGATGTCCTGCGAAAAAATTTACTTCAGCCTGCAAAAAATCTGAAAAATTATACTTCTTCTAAAATACAGGAAAAACATTTTGGAAAGCCAAACTTAGATTCATTGTAAGCATTGAAAAGAGAAAAGGTTAAGCTACATTTTGATGATGACTTCTTAAGGTGGTGATTCCTTTTGGTGCTTTCTGTTAGTTTACGGCACAAACCAAGTCGGAATTTTACGAAACTTTCCAAAAACACTTATTTTAGCGTTCTAACACCCTCTGCGCAATCCCGGTTCAAAAATTCAACATTTACGTTCAAGTCGGTTTTAGCCAATTTGTGACAGTTGAACAGCAGCTGCATAGTTGTAACTACATTCATTCGAAAGATCTCGTTATGCTCTACATTTTTGCTTTTTAAAGTAGCCTTCTAGCTTTTCGCTATCGTGAGATATAACCGATTTTCTTATTTTGGCATTGAAAACTTGTCATTTCTGGAGAAATCAAATAATCCATTATTTCTCGAGCTGCACATGCCGCAATATCAAACCAAGGGTATCATTTTAAAGGCCCTACAGAGGCCAATTATCTGCGACATGATCGTTATCCAATTGCTATCCTACTAGCTGTAGTTTTAAAAAATGTAGTTTTTTCAAAAAACACGACCAATTTTTTTCTGGGGATTGTGGAGCATTTCCTATGCAATGTGAAGGACTGCCATTTTGCAGATGCGTTCTGTACTAAATTACCCCGAGACCCTTTTTTAGTTGCCCCGATTGCGGCTTTCTAGCGAACATGGTCGCTTGCCAAAGTTTGGAAAAGTAGACAAAATCCAGGTTGCGCATACCTTTTTGCTAATTTCTCCACAACGAAGAGCGATTTCTGAATAATTAAAAAAGGGTCCCCAGCTATTTGACAGATGTATCGATTGATATAACCGACGTCTCCCGAAAAAATTTATTTCAGCCTGCAAAAAATCCGGAAAATTATTTTCCTTCTAAAATACAGTAAAATAATTTCGAAAAAATAAAATTAATTACATTGTATTCATTAAAAAGAGAAAATTTAAAGCTACAGTTTGATATTAAGATGGGTTTCTAACTCCAAATAATGAATGAGTAATAACGTTTCAAAGTTGATGACACCAAAAGGAATCACCACAACTCCAAATAATGAATGAATAATAGTGGTTCAAAGTTGATGTCTCCAAAAGGAATCACCACCTTAACTAGTCAGATTTGTTTCTGTAGGCAATCCCTAAGATGGTTGAAACCTTATGAAGTGAACAAAAAGATCGGATGCAGAAAAGGGACGGTGGGAAGGTCAAGCATCAGATAATAAAGTAGGAAAAAGTATTTGGAATAAAAGTTAAAAAGTATAAAAGCGATATAAACGTAATAATGATAATGAAAATGATAATGATAATAAAAGTATGTGAATTTTGGGTGAAGAATAGATGGTTTAGCATGCAGTATCAACTTCATTTTATGTACTGAGTCGCAATCAATAAACGATCTAGCTAAGCTAGGTATTGGCTGGGTTGGGTATATAAGTTTGCAAATTTTCCAAACGCAAAATTTCGGTATATTAAGTATTAACGCTGTTTTCCTCGAAACAAAGCTTGTTTTTATCGTTTTAGGCGTTATTACACAGTTTTAATGGGATTTTAAGCCGAAATTTGGCAAAATGTTTTCAAAAAATGACCAGTTTGGCTCCAAAAAGTGCTGGGGGTGTTTGGGGACCGGGTGGGGTGGTAGCCAGCCACCAAAAGTTGGGGGGAAGGAAAGGAAGGTAAGTAAAAAAATATATATTTAGCATAGGTATATATATGGATTAAGCATAGGTGTAACTCGGGGGGGGGGGGGTTGGGGGCATAGCTGTAACGGAGATTTAAGATAGGGGGCCTCCCCCCGGCCCAAATGGAGGGGTCGCCAACCCCCCCTAAAAATTTTTTCCTACCCCTCCCCCAAATCAATTTTCTTCAGACCCCTCCCCCTAAAAATTTTCAAACCCTTACCTAAATTTTTGAAAATTTTTAAAAAAAAATTTAAAAATCGAAATTTTTCCAAAAAATTCCAAAAATTAGCGAAAATTTGCTAGAATTCGCTTAATTAAGCTAAAAATCGTTAAAAATAGCTGTACATTGAGAAAATTTTTCAATTTTTTAACGAAAAACCGACTTTTTCCGAAATTTTTCGCCGCCCCCCCCCCTTTGAAAATTTTTCTTACCCCTCCCCATTGACTTTTCGCGACCCCCCTCTCCCCTTTTTTCGCCAAACCCCCCTCCCTACTTTTTTCTGAACCCCCACCCCCACTTTTTTTCGCCAGCCACACATGGCCGGGCCCCCTTTTTAGACCTCCAATCCTCCCCACAACCATATGTAGTTTCACTTCACCGGAAATTTTGGTTGGGGCTGGGGTGGGGGAGGGTAAACTTCGAAAATTTGGCGGTCGATCCCCGATTTGGCGGTCGGTCGATAATCAATTGGGGATTACCCCCCCCCCCCCCGAACCGCCCACCAAAATTCGGACGTCAGGAATTAGGAACTTCAATAAATGGCCTAAAAACCCAAAATTTTCTGTATTTTAACCCTTTTTTCGTTAAAACAAAACTTGTTTTTATCGTTTTAGGCGTTTTTACACGGTTTTAAAGCGATTCCAAGCCAAAATTTGAGAAAACTTTTTCAAAAATGACCATTTTCTGGGTAATTTAGCTAACATTTTGGCCCCAAACAGTGCTGGGGGGGTTCGGGGGGTAACCAAAAGTGGGGGGGGATATATAGTCAACAAATCTGGGACTGGGAGGGAGGGGGTAAGTTGGTCGAAAAGTTTGGGGGCGGGGGTACCCCCCCAACCATCCCCCCTGGTGAAACTATGCCCACGCCCCCCCCACCACCTTCCCCAAATTTTTTTGTATTTTTATGCCAAAAATAGCGTGTTCAGCCATTGCTAATGCCAAAAAACATCCAACCATGAAGTCATAGGTGTACCACCGGTTTGGGTTGGAGGGGAGTAGAAGGTCAGAATTTGGCTCGAGGGGACCCCACCAGAACAAAAATTTTGTATTTTTTACTAGGTTTGGACCTAATTTTAGGGGGGAGAGGGGGGTTTGAGCTCGGCTTGGGGGGAGTAGAGCTGAGGTCGGGAAGCGGGAGGAAGGGGGTCTGGCCTCTCCGTGGGGGGGTCTCACAGGGGGTAAACTGTAGCCTGGTATATATACACCTATGCATGAAGTAATTTTAACATTTAACATTAATAAAAAACTCGATTGCCAACACCCAACATAGGTGCAGTGGCGGATCCAGGATTTTGAAGAGGGGGGCCCGCTGAAAAATTTTTGGGGGAGGGGGTTACGACATTTTTCCGGGGGGGGGGGTGGGTAAAAATTTTCTTTTTCAAGGAACAAAATATTTTTACAAGAAAATTAATATTGTGTATTGTGTAAAGGTTAGTTCACTTGCCAATTGGAAAACAACTATATACATATATATATATATATCCCGTGAGCGAAGCAAAGCATGGAGAATTTACATAACAAGCACACGGGGGCCCAGAAGTTGAAGAATTTTTTGAAATTGGAAAAAAATCCGTCATGCAAACTTTTGAAAGGATAACATAAATAAAATGGAGATGTATATATATATACGTATATATATATATGTCGCGTTACAGGAGCGAGTTCGTGCAAACCTCTAGTTTGAACGTTCAAACCACGAGCTCTTGGTTTGAACCTGGGCTTATTCTACTGGGGGGGCGGGGGGCCCCCTATAAACACCCTTCCCCCCCCCCCCAAAATCGTTCCCCCCCCAAAAATCGCCCCCCCCCCAAAAAGTGGGTGCCCCTTGTGGTACCAAATTTTGCCCTGAAAAAATCGCTCAGAAGGCAAAATTTTCAAAAATTTTCCGGCTTCGCCGGAGATGTTTAGTCGATTTTTGCCTATTTAAGCACTAAATCCGATAATTTTTGGCGATTGCTATAAAAATAGCGCAATTTTTAGCATGTTTTTAGAAAAATTTTGAAAAATTTTCGCCCCCCCCCAAATGACTCGCCCCCCGAGGGCCCCCCCAAGAGCCCCCCCCAAGAAAATATCCCTAGAATAAGCCCAGTGAACGTTACATGAGACAGTCAATTCTGTTTTTTAAAACATGTATATATGTATACAGGGCACTACACAGCTCTCCGTAAATATGTGTTGAACCATTAATAGCGAAATGACACTTGACCTTTCAAGTGGTTTTTTGTTTCTTTTGCAAACATTTTCTAGCAGAAGCGACAATTAGTTAGACAACACAAAAGAATCAGACACAGTGAAAGTGAATGCCTAGGTTTAAAGATAGTATGACGTTCGGACATATATATTTTAGAAAACAAAAATTGGATCTCTTTAACTGTTTCCCCCAGAAGACCCAATTTAACAATTTCCTCCCAAATGGGAAGTGAACATATTCTCGCATAAAGTAGTCGCATGTGAAATATACAGAAATGGCACAGACCGGAGACATTTTGAAATTTTTTAAATTTTGCAAAATCTTTAATTTTAAAAGTATATATGTATATACGTACTTAAAGTTAACTTTGTTATGAATCGCAAGGGGGGACCAAGGGGGACCAAAAATTGTCCTCGATTTTGCTAAAACGTTGCATAACAGGGTTTTCTGGGTTGCTAAACACGAATCTGAAGTCCGTTTTCGAGTCAGCTTTTCGTCAGCGCAGTGTAAGCTTACAACTTAACGTATATATATATATCATGGGGGAGCTCGGAGAGCCCCCCCCATAATATGAGCTATAAAGGCACTTTGCGGATTTGGAAAAGTGCTAATTAGGCATAACTAATTAACGGGAAGGAATTAAGAGCTAATATTTGCATTTTTGAAATCTCCAGGCCAAGAGCTTTCGAATGATACCAAGCTTGCCCGGAAAAAATGAACTTTGAAAAAAATCGACTTTCTCTTACGGGTTTGAAAGTGGGTTTTTTCTCTGTATCCAGCATGATTTTTTCCAATTTTGTGTTAACTCGATTTTTCGAACGGCCCATAATAAAGTTGTTCAAAAGTGGGCAAATTTGGTATCAAATGAAAGTTCTAAGTGAACTGAGCAACGTTTGTCATAGAACTGCATACCCAAAGAGCCTGTCTTGCAGAGTGCTGTGGTGGGGTGGGGTGGGGACTTGGTGATTTTGGGTCAAAAATAAAATTTTTCAAAAGTGGTAAATTTTGGTATCAAATGAAAGCCCTAAGTGAGCTGAGCAACTTTTGCCATAGAACTGCACACCCGAAGTGGCTGTAGAGTGCTGTGGTGGGGTGGGGTGGGGACTTTATGCGATTTTGGGTCAAAAATAAAATTTTCCAAAACTGGTAAAATTTGGTATCAAATGAAAGTCCTAAGTGAGCTGAGCAACCTTTGCCGTGTCGGATTTATGCCTTTCTCAACCGGAATTTAAAGGATAGACATAGGCCCAACACACATATTATCCCCTTTTGTGCGGAGCATTTTTGTTACTTGTATATATATATATATATATATATATATATATATATATATATATATATTAAAGTCTTGAAAAATTTCTGGCCCCCCCAAATGATTCGCCCCCCTTCCCGAGGGCCCAACAAACACCCCCCAAAAAAATTGCCTAGAATAAGCAGGGGGGGGGTAGCAGAATGTCCGGGGGGGGGTTTGGTCCAGAATGTGGGAGGGGGTGAGCGTTAGGCCAAGCGTTTGCCCAAAGAAAGTATGGCTAGGACGGACACACTAAATAAAGAAATATATAACACGAATTTTAGCTACAAAGAAATTGAAGAGATCTTGTAAAATTTCGAAAATTTTCCAAAAAACCACTGAACCAGCTTATATATAATCGGTTTAGGGGTGGGCCTTGATCTGAAGGTTGGGAGCTTTTTTGAAAAATGTTTAAGAAATATTTATTTTTTGTTGTTGAGCTAAAATTAAATAATTTTTAACCTAAATGGCTAAAGAAGGACTAAAATCCCGGCGAAGACAGAAAATTTTTATAAATTTACAATCCAAACCCCGTTTTCCGGCAACTTTTGGGTTCGGAGAGGGAAGGCCCGAATGGGGGACCGATTTCAGGAGGGCCCCACTATTCCCTGAAGAAAAAAGCCAGTTAATCTACGTTCGGTGCCCATTCCTAATGAATTGAATTGATCTTGTTTTCAGTTGCTGAAATCTTTGGATTGAGATTGACTTATTTAATAAATGGCTCCGGTGAGAAAACGTGGTAAGCAGACAAAGCAGCAAACTGTCAGATCAGAAAAGGAGGATTTGTTCTACCGAGCTACCGCTGATTTTGATAAACGCTGTACGTTTATGTATATATAGCATGTATTTGATTGAATGAATATTAAGGTTATGAAATTCGATGATTTATTGGGTTGCTGCTTTTTCACAAAAAGGCAATCCTTTCATCAGGAGGGTATGTCCATTTCTTTATTCATTATCCTCGATTCAGGGTTGGGAGTCTTGGTCTCACCCAAAAGTCGAGACTTGGCCAGTCTCCGTCTCTCTCACCCAAATCTAAATCTCGGTCTCGGACCGAGACCGGAAATTTTTTGAAAACATAAAATTTCAGCGAAAATTTTGAATGAATGTAACGAATATTAACTGACGAGTCGCGGAAAAAGTATGTTTATGTGTTAAAGTGGTTAATACTGGACCTAAGCCTCAAAAAGTAGAAAAACTAAGTTTATGTTCAAAATTGGTAGTCTCGGTCTCGCCCAAAAGCCGAGACTTGGCCAGTCTCGGTCTCCGTACCCTTGTCTCGGTCTCGGTAAAATCTCGGTGTCGCCCAACCAACCCTCCACGTTACCGCCTCCTGTCCCCTCCCCTCTAACTTTTGACTGGCTGGACCGATCCGTCTGAAATTTTCAGTGTGAGTTGAAGGTGACCTAAAGTGCTTCCGGAAGTGCGGGCAGCTCGGTACTTCCCGGATTCTTAAATTTTTTAAAATGGTAAGAGTGGACCAAGTTAAACGTAAAATTTTTTGTCTCCGAGTTCGCTCTAAGGTTGGCCATACCCCAGTTCGATGACGCTGATTTAGAAACTGTAATCGAAATTTCCGTATTCCGAAATTCCGTATTTTGATAAATTTCCCCAAAAGTTGTCGATATGGTGCTCAAGTGAAAGTGCTCGTCTAGCTGAGCACTTCCCTTCTTGCGACATTTTCTGGAAATGCGTCTAGCGAAAGTTACGACCGAAATCAAAATCCGGGAATTCACGAAAACCCAAATCTTGGACCAAAAATTTTTTGCTTCCGATTTTGCTGAAAAGTTGGCCATAGACTAATTCGATGGCGCTGATTTCGGAACTAAGAACATTTACGGATTTCGTGGTATTCGACACGGAAAATTGTCATAAGAAAGAAAATGGCAGCGGCAACCCATTCATGCAAAAGCTTGTAAGCGAGTCAGGCCGGTTCCTCTACGTTTTGAAAACCAGAACTAAAAAGAACCGAAACAGAATGTCGATCCATATATATCATATTGGTCGCGGCAGCGACCCCTATAATATGAGTGAAGATGGTCGAATGACCGTGTAAAACAAGGCTGCGTGTGTACGTGTCGAGTTTAGTATGTTCGTGAAGTTTAATCTCCGTACCTCTTTCCGTTAAAAAGTTGCGCCAAAAATCGCTTACTAGAGATGTTTTTTCCGGTTCTCCGCTTTGACGTCTGGTAAGGGGGTTTTGTAGCTTTAATAACTACAGATGGTAAAATTTTTACCTATGAAAACCATATGTATTCTTGGAGTACGCAACAAAAATAAGCCGATGGGCTAATTTTTATGCCTCCAAGAGCCGGAAAAAATTTTTGGCGAGGGGCCAAAGTCGGCCAAAATGCTAAAATGGCCAAAAAGTATGGTTCAATGTCACCTTAATAAGTCTGGCTGGGTTATATATGGGGCAATACTGCCTATATGGCTGAATAGGACACGTATCAGGGTCGTTCAATTGCTAGATGATTTTCCTGCCGGGCGCGTAATTTTTGAGTACTGGCCAGCCAAAGTTGGTGAATTTTGGGTCCAATTTTGAACTTAGTTTTTTCGCTTATTTTGCGACCTGGAAGGCTCAAATCTTGCACACAAAGGTTTTTACAGACGGAGAATCGATTCCCGCTATCAATTTTGCTGCCCGACTAACCCAAGCTGCTGGGCTGGTTCCACTTTGCCGTCTGGAGGTTCATGTCGACAACCGTTTCCTGGAGGTCCATACTAGGCTCTACTTGGCCTATCAAAACTTTCTCTATAGGGGTTTTCTGGTGCCCCCAGCTCATTTCCGGTGCCCGTTTTGCCGTCCGACTCATCCATCTTGCTGGGCTGGTTCCACTTTGCCGTCTGGAGGGTCATGTTGGCAACCGTTTCCTGAAGGTAAAACTTTGTCTATAGGGGTTTTCTGGTGCGCCCAGCTCATTCCCGGTATCCGTTTTGCCGTTTTACCTATTTTGCTGGGCTGGTTCCAGTTTGCCGTTTGAAGTTTCAGTGGGGAGGGGGGAGGTCAAGTGTTCGAAAATAAAATTTTCAAAAGTGATCAAATTTGGTACCAACTGAAAGCCGTAAGTGAGGTCAGCTACTTTTGTCATAGAATTGCATGCTCAAAGTGGCTGTAGATTGCTGCGGTGGAGTGGGGTGGGGACGTAGGCGATTTTGGGTCAAATATAAAATTTTCCAAAAGTGGTCAAAATACAGTCTGCTTACGCATGCTGGTCGGAAATATTATTATATTGGTTCTTTTTTGCGCATACATAAATGTAAAAGAATGAAAACAAGAACCAAAAATGCTCCTTCGTCGCATGTAAAATACATATGAGTACTTTCAGGCAGGTTGTACAAACACGGAAACTAGTCTGTAAAATTCTTGAGTGGCGTTGAGGCTGTAAATTAAGGACAAGTTGCAACGGCTTAACATATGGGCCTGTCCTACAACGAGGCACTTATTGGCGTCACAGTGCAGCCATCTTAAAGATCATTGGGTCATCATATTAAAGAAAAAACGAAAGAATAGACATAACATGTTAACATTGTGGCTTGAAAGAAATGGACAGAACGAAGTGAACTGCGACACCTCAAGTTTAACTGTACATATGCAAACTGATGTTTCCCGAAACACCATGGCACCTACTATTTCCGGAAGCACTATAGTACACCTAATTCTCGGAACACTATGACACACTACTCTCACGTACGTAATGCTTTCCCCACTTGGCTCTGAGTCAGAGCGCAGAGTGGCATGCCGTATAGTGCGTATGCACAGTACAATGTATTAGCGACAAGATGTGTGAAGGACAATTTTGTAATGAAAAGCTTTACGTGCTATTTATGTGAAGGACAAATATCGACAAATTACGTATATTATGTCATACGCCAATATGAGCCTCGTTGTAGGACAGGCTCATATGTTAAGCGGTTGCAACTTGTTTTCCTTAATTTACAACCTCAACGCCACTCATATGCATTTTATAGGCTAGTTTCCGTGTTTGTACAACCTGCCTGAGAGTACTTATATGTATTTTACATGCGACGAAGGAGCATTTTTGGTTCTTGTTATATACGTACAAGAACAAAAAGTGCTCCTTCGTCGCATGTAAAATACATATGAGTCTTCGTAGGCAGGTTGTATATAAGCAAAAACTAGCCTGTAAAATACATATGAGTTCCGTATGGAGGTTGTAAATTAAGGAAAACAAGTTGCAACCGCTTAACATATGAGCCTGTCCTACAACGAGGCTCATATTGGCGTATGTCATAATACGAATAATTTGCAGATATATATTTGACTTTTATGTTAATACATACTGCATAAAGCTTTTCATTACAAATTGTCCTTCACCTAGCTTGTTGATCAGTCATTATAGTGTGCATATGCTCAATACGATACGCCATGAGGCGCTCTGACTCAGAGCCAAGTGGGAACGCATTCTGCGTGTGTATAATGTGAAAGTGTTTCGAGAATGCATTAGGTGTACCGTGTACATCAGCGTATCGCGAAATATCAGGTGTGCCACAGTATTTCAGGAAACATCAGGTTACATGTACAGTTCAGCTTGAGCAGTCGTAGTTCACTTCAGTCCATTTCTTCTGGGCCACAGCGTCTATTCATTTTTCCGTAATGTGGATGAAGCTGAGGTTCTTTAATGAGGCTTTAATGTTGAATGCACTGTGACGCCAATATGAGCCTCGTTGTAGGACAGGCTCATATGTTAAGCGGTTGCAACTTGTTTTCCTTAATTTACAACCTCCATACGGAACTCATATGTATTTTACAGGCTAGTTTTTGCTTATATACAACCTGCCTACGAAGACTCATATGTATTTTACATGCGACGAAGGAGCACTTTTTGTTCTTGTTTTCTATTATTTTATATATGTATGCTCCTGAAGGTATGTATAGATATCTTTCAACAGTAGTAAGCAAGCCAACCACAGCTCGTTCCGCACCGCTTACACTCTACAGCCACTTTGGGTACGCAGCTCTATGACAAAGGTTGCTCCGCTCGCTGAGGGCTTTCATTTGATACCAAATTTGACCACTTTTGAAAAATTTTAATTTTGACCAAAAATCGCCTAAGTCCCCCCACCCCACCCCACCACAACACTCTACAGCCACTTTGAGCATGCAGTTCTATGACAAAACTTGCTCAGCTCGCTTAGGGCTTTCATTTGGTACCAAATTTGACCACTTTTGAAAAAATTTAGTTTTGACCCAAAATCGCCTAAGTCCCCCCCCCCCCCCACCTCACCACAGCACTCTACAGCCACTTTGAGTATGCAGTTCTATGGTAAAAGTTGCTCAGCTCGCTTAGGGCTTTCATTTGGTACCAAATTTGACCACTTTTGAAAAATTTCATTTTTGACCACATGACCTCCTAAGCCCACCTTACCTGACCCTCCAGATGGCAAAGTAGAACCAGCACAGCAAGATGGCTGGGTCCGACGGCAAAACGGATGCCAGAAATGAGCTGGGCGCACTAGAAAACCCCTGTAGACAATGTTTTGAGAGGCTATGTACAGTTCTATATGGTGTTCCCGGAAGTCGGTACCGACCGGACCCTCCAGATGGCAAAGTGGAACCAGCACAGCAAGATGGGTGGGTCAGACGGCAAAACGGACACCGGGATTGAGCTGGGCGCACCATAAAACAAGTATAGACAAAGTTTGGAGAGGCTAAGTAAAGCCTACTATGGACCTCCGGGAAGTGGTTACCGACTTGACCCTTCAGACGGTCAAGTGGAACCAGTCCAGCAACTTGGGTTACTCGGGCAGCAAAACTGGTAGCGGGAATCGATTCTCCGTCCCAAAAAGCCTTTGTATGCAAAATTTGAGCCACCCATGTTACAAAATAAGCGAAAAAATTAAGTTCAAAATTCGACCCAAAACTCACCAAATTTGGCCGGCCAGTACCGAAAAATTACGCAAAGAGACGGAAAATCATACAGCATTTGAACGACCCCGATATGTGTACTGTTTAACCATATAGTCAGTATTGCCCCATATATAGCCCAGTCTGACTTATTAAGGCGCCTTTGAAGCATACTTTTTGGCCATTTTAGCGTTTTGGCCGACTTTGGCCCCCAGCCAAAAATTTTTTCCGGGTCCGGGAGGCATAAAAACTAGCTTATTTTCTTATTTTCGATTTGTACTACAAGAATATATATGGGTTTCATCGGCAAAATTTTCTCTATCTGTAGTTATTCAAGCTACAAAACCCCCTTATGAGACATCAAAAGCGAGAAACCGGAAAAAAAACACAATTTTCGTAAGCGATTTTTGGCGCAACTTTTTAACGGAAAGCGGTACGGTGATGAAACTTGGCAAATATACTAAACTCGACACGTACAATTTTTTGCGCACATAATCTGCGCAGGAATCTGCGCAGCTTCTGCGCAGCCTTGTTTTACACGGTCATTCGACCATTTTCACTCATATTATAGGGGTCGCTACCGCGACCCCTATGATATTTATTTAAAGTGATGTAATGTATATGTAAATGTATATGTAATTCCCAAGCAAAATCCCAAAGCTATATATATGTCGCAAATAGCGTTGTACTTGTAACAATGCATACGTATACGCATGTATATAATGTATACGTATACTACTTTGTAGTTTGTGCTCATTGCTCAACTTGCTAATCATAGATTGACTTTTGATCTAGGCGAACAGTTAAAATCGGTTGTGGCTGGACGGTTTACGCGATTGGCCAGCAAAGTAGATGAAACTTTGCTTGGTATGCTGAGATCGTTACCTGCGGTACGTTGCCACGCTTACATACGTTTATAATATATTTATAGTGGGATAAGAAACACGGGTCCGACAAAGGGTAAACAAACGGCGTCCTCATAGCAGTCGGGTAGGCATCAGGAGGTCTGCTTTGTTTCTATAAAAACATGTGACTTCAATTTTATGCGAAATGTATGGCTGAAGGCCCAGACCTTTGTGGCGGACGGTGAAAGAGCTGTGTCTTACAATCGTGTGATTCCACAAAATCATTACCAATAGCGAAGAATCAAATCCAAGTTTCTAAGCTTCTCTTGGTTGCTAGCATATAGAGAAACACCGGACTCTAATTTTTTGCATGTGGGTATGCGCTTTCGTCACGGCACTATTTTCTAGTTAAAGAAATGGAAATATGCTGGCAAAAAATTCAGGAATTGCTAGTCATTTGGCATCAGCTCTGACTGATTGATTATCCAATATTTTCAAGTTTTGAGCCAGAAAGTTAAGTCGTGTTATGTTTTGTTTATATATTATGATATGTACATATGTATATAGTTGTTTCTTGTAGGAACAGCGACGTATACCATTGAAAGATTTAGTTGGTGAGTTGTGTTTCCATTTTTGACTATTTAAATTAAACTTAACTAACTAAATTTATGTGTATAAGTCACTGGCGGATCCAGGATTTGATGACGGTGGGGCGGAAAAATATTTTCACAGGGGGTCTGGGGGGCGCCTCTAAAAGTTGAAGAAATTTTTTGTTTTTTGCAATAAAATCGGTTTTCGGATCTTTAATTCTTAATTTTGAAGAACTGAGAAAATACAACACATTTTTAGTCAAAAAAGTAATTTTTTTCCGAACAATCGGATGCATTTCAAGTTTATTCTTCATAAATGCCATAAATATGCCGTTTAAAGTTTGAAAAAATTCGCATCAAAGGCGTTACTTACGAACGTTACCAGTTACTAGGAAAATTCCCTCTTAGCTGAGCTTATTCTAGGGATTTCTTTCTTGGGGGGGCCAAAGGTCCGAGGGCAAGGAATTTCCTAGCACCACAGGTTCTCAGATTAAATTAAAAAAATCGGTGATTTTTTTACCCGACAAAATGGTAAAGAAAAATGGCTTGTGGTATAAAAAAATCACCCAAAAATATTGGCGCTGGAGTAGATTTGATGCTTCCAGGTGAAAGAGCGCATCAAATTTAGTATATTTGGCCAAAAAAACCATTTTCATTTTTTTCAGTTTCAGTTTTTTTCAGTTTCATAAGCAAAATAGCCATTTTTGAAAAATATTCAAAAATGGTCGGTTTTGACTAATTTAAAAAGTTTCTAGGCTTAATCGGTGCTTTTTAAGCGTTCTAAACGCATTAAAACCCCCATACTGCTTCAGAAAAAATTTTTTGCTGGGTTCTGACCAGACCTGTGCAGGAGGGGAAGTTCTGGGGGGGGGGGGGGTGAAGGGCGGCCCAAGGCCCCCGAAAAACCGGATTTTTGCGGGTGTTTACCGGACAAAGCCGGATTCTGGGAGGGTGTGGGACCCCTCCGGGGGGGTTAGGTCAGGTCTGGGAAAGAGGGGGGTGAACCCACCCCCACCCCCCAAGCACACGTATGGTTCTGACCATTTTTTTACCCGAAAAGTGGCGAAATTTTGGGGGTAAAAAAATGGTCAGCTGGTGGAGCCCCAATGCAGTAGGGGATATGGTACCTTGCATGTTAATACTTGGGGCCAATACAAACCCACATGCACAGTATTGGAGCCCGGAGTCTTTCCACGCTAGCAAGAGAAGTTTAGAAATTCCGATAGTACCCTTAGCTTTTGGCGGTGGTTTTGGGAGGTCAACTTTGAAATTACACTGAAAACTTTCTATTTGGTCCAGGGGTCTCATACTTATAGTTTGAGGTCATCAAGGGTGGCGCTATATTATCACACATTAGTGGGACTCGCCGGGTCTACCAGGCTTCCAGGGCGGCCCCGATTTTTTTACCCTTATTCGGGGGTGTTTTTTTCCCGGGTCTGAC
>JASAND010014763.1:0-12226 GCA_030248195.1 Trissonchulus latispiculum
GCATGTATATATCGATACATCAGAAGCAAAACATGGACTCTCAGACTTTTTGGAAAAATGAGTTTTCATATACATTTCTTGTCAAAAGTGACTGTCTACCTTGTGACAAAAACTGGAGTCTCCTGAAGCTAGGAATAAGGCGCTTGCATCGCCTACGACCCCTGTGTCTCCAGAAAAGAAAAGCTCTTTTTGAGCCAAAATACTGACACTCCCATTGTCTTTGCTACTAACCGATGGAGCTCATGAAATTTTCGGCCAAATACAAAATACTGACTCCATAAATAGGAGCGTTCTTTTCAGAATAAACAATTTACACAAACGAGAACACTATGAACGAATTTGTGAGTGGATGATGATGGGCGATTTTAAGCAATCTTGTAAAGTTTAGTGATGTGCGCCGGAGCTCCAAATGTTCCAAATGTTCCAAATATATGAAAGAAAAATTAAATACAACTCTAATATTTAACAATTCATTCCGTAAAACGTTTTATATTTCGTACTTGGTATTATTTGTTCCATTAAATATTACATTTCCGTTAAATCTATTCCATGTATATACGTAAACTTTGAAAAACTGCAGCTGTTTTCTTTGCTTTTTTCTTTTCTATCTTTCAGATCAAAATTCTGTTAGCTGAAATTTTATATATTTCAGTTAGGTATTATACATCCTCATGATAAGTTAACTACGTAGTGGGTAAATGAAATCTGGTCCACACCCGTCAGATTTGCAATATTTTATGCATGAATTTGAAAAGTTTGGTATATATACATTTGATGAAATTTCTACAAGAAATATTGAGTATATATTTCATGCGGAATATAATATCTAAATTTGCGAAATCTTTGAAAAAGTGAAACATTAAAGTAAACTGCAGCGTAAACTAACATGGGCTTTTAAGTATGTAAACACAGCAGTATGCACAATCAATTACGTAACCCAAAACTTCTGTGAAATATTGCTAAAAGCTGAACTTATTTCAAATCAAAAATACAGCGAACAAGTAATTCGTATGTAGCAATGAGATCAGCATCTGAAAATAAACAGTGAAACGATAAAACTTTTTATTGTATTTTCATTTTATCATAAAAGTATATATACAGTACAGCGAGTAGGCATGCTTTTTATTGACTAAACAACATCTTTTTAGCTTAAACCGAAATTTTTGCAGTTTTGCCTTCACTAACACTCGGAGCTCCGGAGCTCCGGTGCTCCGACAGCCCGCTCCGGCCGGAGCTCCGGAGCGGGCAAATGTCTCGGCGCACATCACTAGTAAAGTTATAAGCTTAAATACGTGCACAGCAAATATCAAAGAATTACAGCTTCTCCCATCACCTCCGAAGCTGGAAAATTTCACGATGCGACAGACTCCTAACGCACAATCTCCTACGTTGTTTGCAGGTCATTTTCTTTTCAGATAAACGTCAACAGTCAATTTTTCTGTTTTGCTTCAGACAATTATTCAATGAAGCTATGATACGATTTAGTGGCAAAATATCTACTCTCCTTCTTTATGTACTTTGCTTTCTGCCTAATTCAAGGCTATAGAATGAGCACTACGAATTTTGGACCGTACGGTTGGAAGTATTAGTCCTTGTTATGTACAAGTGCTACACAGACTTTTTAAATACAGCAAACCGTTCAACCGCAATGACTTGTAAAAACCTATATAAAAGGCCATAACTCAAAAGTATAAAAACTGGAGATTCCATGTTTTGATTCTGGTGTATCGATATATGATTTTAGTATACACTATGAAACTGTTGCCACTTAAGGTTAGCTTTAGTTTAACCTTTTGTTTCTCTCCATTTTTTCCAGGCAAAAGAGCGCATCTACATATTTAGCCAAAAAACTAAAGCTCCAGGGGGCTGCGCAGACGTCTTTATAACCCATATTATGTAGGGGCGCTATCGTGCCCCTAATATATATATATAAATATATATATATATATATATATACGTGTATATATATATACGTATATATATATATAATATACAGTGGCGTAGCTATATAGGTCTTTTCTTCGGGGTGGGCGGATCTTTGGCAAGTCGGGGGGGGGCGCGCGGACCGACCCCCCCCTGAAATTGAGCAATTTTTACCGTGACACACAATAATCGTTACTTGCGATATTTTTGAAAATAAAATTGAGTTTTTCAGATTGTCACCAAAAACGGCTGCTGAAGCTTTAATTCTTAAGTAATAAACTTAAGAAATTTTTTTCAGATTTTTACCAAAAACGGCTTAATTATTAAAGCTTTTGATTTGCTTATTCCTATTCAGATTTGCTATTCAGAAATGCTAGAGAAACTTTATATATATTATTCTTTAATACCAGTTGTTGCTGCTAAGCTAAAAAATTAACTACGTATATATATATATATATATTTTTAACTTGCTAAAAATCAAAATTTTTCAAAATTTACCGTCAAAACCCTATTTTTCCGGGCATTTTAGAGTTCTGGGTGGGGGAAGGCCCGAATCCTGGGGGGGGGTGATTCTGGGGGAAAAGAGTCGAAAAGAGACCAGTCGAAATCCGGCTTTAGCGGAGAGCTAGAGTCACCGAATATCGGCCAGCCTACGCTTTTTGAAGTATATATTTTAAATTGATGTCCCTAGTATTATAAAAATAATTCCTAGAAAAAGAAAAAAGGATAAAAAACCGAGCTTGCATGTAGTCGAAAAGAGACCAGTCGAAATCCGGCTTTAGCGGAGAGCTTAAAGCAAACGTTATTATAATGTTCTAGTAACTATAAAAAAGCGAAAAATTGTGCAAAATTTGTCCAAAACGTCAGAAAAAATTTTCGATTTTTGTAGTGTTAAAGAGCTGGTTCCGGTTCCGGTTCCGGTTTTTTAAAGCCAATTCCGGTTCCGGTTCCTGTTTTTTGGCGTGCCGGTCGATCCCTTATATATATATATATATATATATATATATATACGTATATATATATATATATATATATATTAGTGCTGTGCGTCGGAGCTCCGCTCCGACGGAGCTCCGGAGCGGAGCACCGATTTACAGTGCTCCGGAGCGGGCTTTTGCTCCGGAGCTCCGGAGCTCCGGGTACCCGGAGCAGCCATTTTCAAGCTTTGATGCCTGTTTGTTGCTCATAATTTGGGTACTAATGAAATTTTTGAAGAATTTTCATGATTTCTTGCTGTAGTCTCACGACTAGTGCGTAAGAACAATGAATTAGTGCTCGTTTTATTTTTATTAATTTTTCAATTTTCTCAAGACTGCTGTATGATTCGTGTTCTGGAGACAATTTTTCCAACTTGTCAAGATGATAAAAGCGAAAATTAAAATATAATTTTAAGCTACGACCTCTAAGAATTGTTTCAATACAACGTTTTAACTCAATTGCCATTAATTAATCCATTAATTATTCCCTTTTCCGATGAAATCTATTCTTGCTTCTACGTAAACTTTCAATGTCTACAAATGTTTTCTTTGCTTTCATCTCACACATGTTTTCTAATATTTTTCAGACATAATTTCTCCTTGTTCTAATTTATTTTATGATTATATAGGTATATACATGCTTTTTAAAAGTTAAACAGTAGATAAAAGCAAATCTGGTCCGCGTTTGTTAAATTTGCAATAATTCATGGATTTGGATGGATGGATGGATTCAAAATTTAATTTTTGACGAAATTCTCGTAACAAATTTTATGAAGTCCTAATTTATGAAATTTAAACTGAGCAAATCTTGAAAAAGTGAGGCATGAGGAGAACTAAACGGCAGTAAACTAGCATTGGCTTTTATGTAAACGCAACATACTGCATAATGAAACAGCCAAGAGTTCTGTGAAAAGTCAAAGTCTGCACTCATTTCAGATCAAAAATACAGGCTAGCAAATAGAGCAAATGTATATAGCAAAAGAATCAGATTCTGAACATAATGCGAATCGCTATATATAGTAAACAGTGACTAGACGTGCTGTTCATTGCAAAAACAATTTGCTTAGCTTAAAATAAAATTTTTACAACTTTAGCCTTTACATACAGTCGGAGCTCCGCGGAGCGCCGGAGCTCCGGAGCTCCGGAGCTCCGGTGCTCCGACAGCCCGCTCCGGCCGGAGCTCCGGAGCGGGCAATTCGTTCGGCGCACATCACTATTATAGATATATATATATATATATATATATATATATATATATATATATATATATATATATATAATATAAGTAACAAAAATGCTCCGCACAAAAGGTGGTAATATGTGTATAGGGCCTATGTTAGGCCTTTAAATTCCGGTTGAGAAAGTACAGGCATAAATCCGACACAGCAACTGTTGGTGGATAGTCCATGGCAAAAGTTCTTCTGTTCGCTCCGGGCTTTCATTTGACACCAAATTTGACCACTTTTGAAAAATTTTATTTTTGACCCAAAATCGCCTATAAGTCCCCGCCCCACCACAGCGCTCGACAGCCACTTTGGGTATGCAGTTCTATGACAAAAGTTGCTCAGCTCACTTAGGGCTTTCATTTGACACCAAATTTGACCACTTTTGAAAAATTTTATTTTTGACCCAAAATCGCCTATAAGTCCCCGCCCCACCACAGCGCTCGACAGCCACTTTGGGTATGTAGTTCTATGACAAAAGTTGCTCAGCTCACTTAGGGCTTTCATTTGATACCAAATTTGATCACTTTTGAAAAACCTTATTTTCGACCACTTGACCCCCAGCCCGACTGACCCTTCAAACGGCAAACTGGAACCAGCCCAGCAAATTAGGTACGTCGGACGGCAAAACGGATACCGGGAATGAGCTGGCACATCAGAAAACCCCTATAGACGAAGTTTTGAGAGGCCAGGTACAGCCTACTATAGCAATGTTCACAAAAAAATCACCCCGAAATTCACAAAAAAAATCACCCACCTAGACGGCTAACAACAAGCCGCAGCCGGAAAATTTTTTGCATGGTAATAGCCACAACTAAATCCCAACCCCAACATATGTAAGTTTGGCTGCCGAGGCCCAACTCCTCCGACTAGGGTGCCCAAAATAGTCGACCCACCCAAAATCGGACCCTCGGACAAGTCCGGACCAAAATTGAAATTTTTGCTGGTACTCACTCACTACGGACTTTACGCAGCTACCCCATATTATGCATGTGACATGTCCTAACTCTAAGCTATCCAACCATATATTGGATTCCCTGCCATGTCCTCTGGCTTCGCCACCGGCTTGCATGACGGGTTTTTTCCAATTTACCAGGCTACAGTTTACCAACTGTGTGACCCCCCCAGGAGAAGGTTAGTCCCCCCCTCCTCCCCCCCCCCCAAGGCGAGCTCAGACCCCCCTCCCCCCCTAAAATGGGGTTCAAACAAGAGGAAAATGCTATATATATTTTAACAAAAATTAAGCAATTTTTCAAGTTTTTTGGAAATAGTTTAAAAAGCTAAAAAACAGGTATTATAAGTATAAGATGCAATACGAGCAGTTTTTTATTAGATTTATGTCGAAAATAGCAAGTTTTATGTCAAAAAGGGTTATTTTTAGCTGAAAAAATTTGGGTACAGTTTGGGTAGTTTTTTCAAAATTTTCGATTTTTGAGAACCCCCGAGCCAGATCTGGACTTTTTACTCCCCCCCACCCAAACCGGTGTACACACCTATATGTCGCAGACCCTCCCCCGCCCCCCTAAAAAATTTTTCTACCCCTCCCCCGAATTAGGCCTTCGGCCGATCCCCCCCCTAATAATTTTCAGCCCCCTACCTGCATAGGTGTGTTCGGGGGGGGGGGGGTGGGGGCATAGGTGTAACGGGGATTTGGGTTGGGGGGGCCCCCTCCCCCGGAATTTTGGGGGGGCCCCCATTTTTGGACCCCCCAAACCCCAACCCCACAACCCCCCCAACCCTCCCCCAAAAAATTTTTTCTATTTTTATGCCAAAAATCGCATTTTCAGCCATTGCTAATGCCGAAAAACCTGAAATCATTAAGTAATTTTAACATTAGACAGTGTTTTTAAACTCGAAAACTTGATTGCCAACATGTTTCTGAGTCCAGAATAAGGACAATATTGAGTCAAGTAGTCCACTTTTTTGAAAAATTCTGCAAAATGCCCAATTTTTGGCAAATTTACCCCCCCCCCCCCAGTGGGGGGGGGGGGCCGGGGGCCCCCAAAACATTCTGGGGGGGGGGGTTGGACAAATGGCTGGGGGAGGGGTTACCCCCATAGTTTCCCCAGGGGGGGGGGTTGGGGGGGTACTCCCATAGTTTCCCCAGGGGGGGGGGGTGGGGGGGTAACAATTTGGGTACAGTTGGGGGGGGCTACCCCCACCCAACCCCCCCAACAGTTTTTGGAGCCGAAAAATTAGCTAAATTTTGCCCAAAAATGGTCATTTTTTGAAAAATTTTTTTCAAATTTTGACTTAAAATCGCTTTAAAACCGCGTATAAACGCCTAAAACTGTCAAAACAAACCTTGTTGTCTCGGAAAAAGCATTAAAATACAGAAAATTTTGCATGTTTAGGCCATTTTTTGGATTTTTTGAGGTCCCAATTTTGGGGGGGGGGGTTCGGGGGGGGTCCCCCCCGGTACATTTCGCGGGTCGTGCACAAAATTTCCATAGCTTACCCCTCCCCCAACCAAAAATTCCAGGGAAACTATGGTTACCCCCCCAAACCCCTCCCCCCAATTACACCTATGGTGGGGGGGACCCCTCCCCATAGGTGTAAGGTGGGGGGGTTGGGGGGGGTAGCCCCCCCCAAGCCTTTTTTCAACCCTCCCCCAAAACTTTTTGGGGGGGGGGACGTCCCCGCCCCCAGTTGGGGGGGGGGGGGGTGGGTAGTCGCGCCGAAGGCGCGAAAAATGGCCTAAAATTGGGTATTTTTAGGGTAAATTTTGAAAAAATTTTCAAAAATGTCCAAATTTTTGGCTTAAACTGTTTATTATTATGAGAAATACACGTTTATAACTGTATTATGGATCTTATGACTCAATATTGTCGTTATTTTGGACTCGGAAACATGTTGGCAATCAAGTTTTTGAGTTTAAAACCACTGTCTAATGTTAAAATTACTTTATGGTTAGATGTTTTTCATCATTAGAAACGGCTGAAAATGCGATTTTTGGCATAAAAAATGAAAAATTTTTTTGGGGGAGGGTTGGGGGGGTCCTGGGGGGGGTTGGGGGGGGTCGCCAGAGGGGCCCCCCAGAAAATGTTGGGGGGGGGAGCCTCCCCCACCCCAAATCTCCGTTACACCTATGCCCCTCCCCCATAGGTGAACCAGGCTACCCCCCCCTAAAACTGGGTCCAAACCAAGTAAAAAATGCAAAATTTTTGAAAAATTTTTTGCAATTTCTGAAAATTTTTGAAAAAAATTCGCAAAAATGGATGTAAATCAGCTATAAACAGCTAAAGATGGTTATTTAGGCACTAGTCACCCTGGGGGGGGGAAATCCCAGACACTGGAAAATCAAATCTACACTTTATGGGTATATCAGTGCCTATGTTTAACATATGGCTGAGGCTTAGGCTTAGGCTGAGGCTTAGTGTCAGGCTTAGGCTGAGGCTAAGGCTTAGGCTTAGGGCCCTTTAACACGTAAAGATCAAAAAAAAGGTCGCCGAACAAAAATTTTAAAAGTGGAAAATTTTGGTACCAGTCGACTCGTCTCGTCGTCCTGAGTACAAAAATATCAAATTTATCGCATAAAAATGCGTTTCTGATTTCCCCCCCCCCTGGCATCAAGATAACCTGGGATAACGGATCAAGTCACCCGTTATTTATAGCAATTAAAAGGTAATATACGCAATTATAATTCACAATCTTGCCTAATTTAGGCATACTTTAGCACAAATTTGTCAATTTTCAAGCCCTATTTTCGCAATTTTGCCAACCTATCCGCTGTTTCGTTGCCACTGATGCCACAATGGCTAGGAACCCACATAAGATTTGTGCGGATTCCTCTGGCTGACAGGACAGCCAATATTCGCCATAGCTCCATTTCCAGCTGACTGGCGGTGGGCGGCGGGCCACCGGCCAGGTACTGGATTGATGACAGAGAGTCAGTGTAGATTCTGATTGTTCTGCTGGTCAGCCACTGACCTTTTTGCACTATCCATTCCAGCCCTCTGACGATAGCGAGCATTTCCGCCCTATAGCTAGGGCAGATCTGTCCAGCAGAGTAGGATAGGTGGGTGTGACGGCCAGTTGCTGATTCTACCACGTATACACCACTGCCACCTTTAGTTGTGCCACCGGAAGCGGAACCATCCGTCCAGATTGCGTAGCTTGGGGCAGGCAGACGTTCGAGTGCTGCCTGTGCTATACGCTTCTTATCGTCCGATGGGAGTGAGTGTGGGCATACCGAGCTAAGCGAGGTGTCAGTTTCCAGCAGAATAGTTTGGTTCCAGGGAGGCATAGGCAGGTGCTGGCGAATTGGATCTCTGGGATAGTCACATTTGCCAATCTTTAGTCCATGCATCAATTACAAAAGATCATTTTGAAGCACATTTGCCCTATATGACTTATTGACAATAGAGAAAATTTTTGCATCATCTGCAAACAATCGAATTTTTGATAACAAATTTTGCGGTAACTCATTAATATAAATCAAAAACAATACAGGACCCAGTAGAGAAGCTTGTGGTACTCCACTTGAAACTGGAACCCAGTTTGATTTGGAGGAACCCAACTTTACTCTTTGAAGTCTCCCGTAAGACTGGTTTATCCCTTGGCAATTGTTTATGGGGTGGGGGGCTTCATGGGGGGCTTACCCAAAATGGGGAGATATTTTTGTAAAACTTTTTCGAATTTTTTGGGGGTTTTCTGTGTACAAACTGCTAAAAATCGCTAAAAAATGACTAATTTTAGGTGTTTTTAAGCTAAAATAGCGAAAATTTAGTCAAAAATCCGGCGACACCGGAAAATTTTTTGAAAATTTAGGGTAAAAATGGTAAAATTTGGCAATTTTTGGGTTATGGGGGAGGTTGGAATTTATGTGGGCTTGTCATCGGGGGCTCCTCGAATGGGGGGCGCCCCCCTAAGCCACTAGGGATAAGCCAGTAAGAAAGGCCCTAATCCACACCCGCCCTAATCCATAATGAGATAAGAAAAAATAAACAAGAAAACAGAAACAAGGCAAAACTCCGAAAATTTTGCGTTCACTCCTGAAAATCAAAACAAAACTGTATATATTTCTGAAAAAATTATTTTTGACGTTGGACAAATAAAATTGATGTTCAGAAAATATAAATGACGAAATCCGATTTTGAAAAAACGCTGGGTACTAACAGTCCCTACACACCCTTGCAGGTCCGCCCTCCGCTGCAGATTACGAGAAAGCAGCGGAATGTCACAACAATACAGCCATTCCGGAAGTCTCCGCCATAACCGGTCAGGAGCGCAGCTTTATAACGGTAAGCAAAACGGGAAAAATTCGCATACATACTAAACTCGGCGTGCTCTATTTGCGCATGAAATCTGCGGGTCTCCAGGAAGTTTTGAAACACACACACACATGGGTCGCTGCAGCGACCCCTAAGACACATACCTGAATTACCGCCTGCCGCCATGAATCTGGAAGGACCAACACCTGCTGACGACTGAAAACTCAGTTCAGAAGAAAATGTTGAGGGATAATTATTTAAGCAATTTTTCTGCATTAACTGTGCTATAACGAAAAATTAGAAGTGAGATATTAGTGTATAGGCAGGGGGAGAACATCGTCGGCAAATTGGGGGAAATAATAGCTCATAGTGCTCACGGCACAAGATAGAGATACAAAATCTAGTGCAAATGAAAGTTCGAGCCTTGTGCTTTAAGAACATATAATATAAGTTAACAAAAATGCTCCACACAAAAGCTGATAATATATATGTGTGTAGGGCCTATGTTAGGCCTTTAAATTCCGGTTGAGAAAGTACAGGCATATATCCGACACAGCAACTTTTGGTGGATGGTCCATGGCGAAAGTTCTTCTGTTCGCATCGGGCTTTCATTTGACACCAAATTTGACCACTTTTGAAAAATTTTATTTTTGACCCAAAATCGCCTAAGTCCCCACCCCACCCCACCACAGCGCTCGACAGCCACTTTGGGAATGCAGTTCTATGACAAAAGTTGCTCAGCTCACTTAGGCCTTTCATTTGATACCAAGTTTGACCACTTTTCAAAAATTTTATTTTCGACCACTTCACCCCCTACCCGACTGACCCTTCAAACGGCAAACTGGAACCACCCCAGCAAATTAGGTACGTCGGACGGCAAAACGGATACCGGGAATGAGCTGGCACATCAGAAAACCCCTATAGACAAAGTTTTGAGAGGCCAGGTACAGCCTACTATAGCAATGTTCACAAAAAAATCACCCCGAAAATTCACAAAAAATCACCCCCCTAGACGGCTAACAACAAGCCGCAGCAGGAAAATTTTTTGCATGGTAATAGCCACAAGTCCCAACCCCAACATACGTATGTAAGTTTGGCTGCCGAGGGCCCAACTCCTCCGTCCGACTAGGGTGCCCAAAATAGTCGACCCACCCAAAATCGGACCCTCGGACAAGTCCGGACCAAAATTGAAATTTTTGCTGGTACTCACTATGGACTTTATGCAGCTACCCCATATTATGCAAGTGACATGTCCTAACTCTAAGCTATCCAACCATATATTCGATTCCCTGCCATGTCCTCTGGCTTCGCCACCGGCTTGCATGACGGATTTTTTCCAATTTACCAGGCTACAGTTTACCCCTGTGAGACTCTCCCAGGAGAAGGCCAGTCCCCCCTCCCCCCCCCTAGGCGAGCTCAGATCCCCCCCTCCCCCCCCTAAAATGGGGTTCAAACAAGAGGCAAATGCTATATATATACGTATATATACGTATTTTTAACAAAAATTTAGCAAATCTTCAAGTTTTTTGGAAATAGTTTAAAAAGCTAAAAAATAGGTATTATAAGATGCAATACGAGTAGTTTTTTATTAGATTTATGTCGAATAGCAGGTTTTATGTCAAAAAGAGCCATTTTAGCTGAAAAAATTTGGGTACAGTTTTGGTAGTTTTTTCAAACTTTTCGATTTTTGAGAACCCCCGAGCCAGATTTGGACTTTTTTACTCCCCCCCACCCAAACCGGTGTACACCTACATGTCGCAGACCCTCCCCCGCCCCCCTAACAAATTGTTCTACCCCTCCCCCCAATTCGGCCTACGGCCGACCCCCGCCCCATAGGTGTACCTTGAGAAATCGTTGGGGGAGGGGGTAGCCGAAATTAGGGTGGGTGGGGTCAGCCGTTTTGAGGTGGGGTGGGGTCTGGAAAAATCGCTTTTGGGGGGGGGGGGGGTAAAAATGTTTTGGTCAAAAATTTAGAAAAAATTTGCAAATTTGCTAAAAAAGCGTTATTTCCAACTAAAAATCAAAAACATTTCTTCATTTTTGCTCATTTTTTCGAAAAAATTTGATTTTTGCAAAAATTTCGAATTTTTAATAATTTTGAGGCAAAATTTTTAAAATTTTGAGGGTGGGGTCTGGCAAATTTGGGTGGGTGGGGTCTGGGATTTGGCCATTTGGGGGTAGAGTCTGCCTCCAAAATTTCGAGGGTGGGGTCGGCACTTTTCCATTAGGCCCCACCCCCCCCCTCCAGGTACACCTATGCCCCGCCCCTAATAATTTTCAGTCCCCTACCTGAATTTTGCACATTTTTAGCAAAAAATTCGAAAATTTTCAAAAAATTAGCGAAAAATTGCAAAAATTCGCTTTATTACCTTAAAAATCGCTAAAAATAGCTGAAAATTGAGAAAAATTTTCAGTTTTTAAGCGAAAAAATTTTTCTTAGCCCTCCCCCCAAATCGACCTTTTCTCAACCCCCCCTCCTCTTTTTTGCCAGACCACCATAGGTGTACCACCTGTTTGGGTTGGGGGGGAGTAGAAGGTCCAAATTTGGCTCGGGGGATCCCACCCAAATCCGAAATTTGGGGGAGGGGGACCCATAGATGTGTTGGGGGGGGGGGTGGGGGGACCCCTCCCCCAACTTGGAGGGTCGCCAACCCCCCCTAAAAATTTTTTCTACCCCTCCCATAGGTGTGTTAGGGGGGGGGGGGGTGTTGGGGACCCCTCCCCCCAAATGGAGGGGTCGCCAACCCCCCCCCCCCCCCCCTAAAAATTTTTTTCCCCCCCCTCCCCCCAATCGATTTTTTCAGACCCCTCCCCCTAAAAATTTTCAAAACCCCTACCTATAAATTTTTGAAAATTTTGTTTAATTAAGCGAATTTACAATACGTAACTG
>JASAND010014765.1:0-17818 GCA_030248195.1 Trissonchulus latispiculum
GGACAAAAATTTTGGTAGAAATGCTGCCATTCATCATAGCCCTGACTGGTCTAGACAAAAATTATGCCTATCGATTCTGCGAGCTCGGGGCTACTTGGGAATGCAAAGCTTGTTCTATATAGTAGGCATGTGTGCGCACTGGGCCTAAAATTCCATCATACCAAGTTACCCATACCAAGTAGCCCCTTGGCCCATCTTGGTACAAGATGACGACCGCTGACGCTTTTAACTAATTATTACTCAATTCTTAGAGTCTAACCGAAACTAATGCTATCTAAAATGTAGAGAAATTTAAGACAAACAAATTTCTACCAAACTTTTTTACTTACACAAACACTTAAAGCAAACCAATCAGGTCAAAGTACAACAATGTTAAAATTTGCACTTTTATGGCAGTTTTTTAAACAAAGTTCTGGAAATAATAGCACAGAAATGAAAAAACTGTCAAAAACAGTCGGAAAACGTTTAATAGACGTAGCGTAAAGTTTCCCCCCAAAAGTTGAAGACAAAGTCGACGATTTGGTCAAATCTTCGGTTAACATGTCCTCTATGAGGTCACTGACGGAATCGGAAAGCGTGGAGAGAATTTTACGGCATCCTAATTTCCCCCTAAATTCACTCTGCAATAAATACTAAGATAGGAAGAGCCGTATCATCATCTCTCGCCGGCCACTGAAAATGTCTGAAATCGTAATTTGTCATGGCTTTTCTGGTCGCATCCTCATGTAGGTTTTTCAAATGATGAGACAGGCTTCTGGATTAGTACACCTTCACACTACCGATGAACCAAGCGGCCTTTCCGGTGTCGTCGATGAATTTGGCCGCCCAGAAACCAGAAAAGGCACCTCAGAAACCGCAGAAGCAACCTGAAGATCCGGATTCTGTGGCCATGAAACCGGCTTATTGTCATCATGGGCTGACTCTGATTCAGACTCAGTGCTGGCTTGGACGTCAGTGGTAACTGAGGTGTTCAGAGGAGGAATAGACACAGTCTAAGGGTTCACTAGACAGGGAGCAGGTGTATAAGATTTGGACTTATGTATTATATACATGGCTTACTTGGGAATTTATGTGTTTAACGTGTGTTGTTCCAAATTGCCCCCCATTGCTGAGAACGGGGCTACTTGGTATGCTCGGGCCTACTTGGAACGGGATCTTACTGAGGACACTGAAAAAATGCTACAACAAAAATATTGGTACCCCTGAAAAATTCAGGATATTTTACCCTATAAAACATGTTTTCATGACTCCGCAGTAGGAATTTAGCAGGAATTTTTAACTTTGAAAAAGGTATACCTTTTTTTGGATCGAAAATGTGACTTGTACTGTTGGATGTAAATTGACACACATAAAACGTACATGGTCAATGTTTTGTTTACTGGAAAATATAAGTCACGTGCTTTCAGAAAAATATAAATTTAGCTAAATTAGAAGGGAGAATAGTATGGTATAGGCTTAAACAAATGTTAGGTCAATTTTGTCCCATGTTGCCCCAGGTTCCCAAGTTGCCCCACCCCCCTATATATACTTTTGAAAGACATGATAACGTTCGTATATAGGGGGGTGGGGCAACTTGGGAACCTGGGGCAACATGGGACAAAATTGACCTAGCATTTGTTTAAGCCTATACCATACTATTCTCCCTTCTAATTTAGCTAAATTTATATTTTTCTGAAAGCACGTGACTTATACTTTCCAATAAACAAAACATTGACCATGTACGTTTTATGTGTGTCAATTTACATCCAACAGTACAAGTCACATTTTCGATCCAAAAAAGGTATACCTTTTTCAAAGTTAAAAATTCCTGCTAAATTCCTACTGCGGAGCCATGAAAACATGTTTTATAGGGTAAAATATTCTGAATTTTTCAGGGGTACCAATATTTTTGTTGTAGCATTTTTTCAGTGTCCTCAGTAAAATCCCGTTCCAAGTAGACCCGAGCATACCAAGTAGCCCCGTTCTCAGCAATGGGGGGCAATTTGGAACAACACACGTTAAACACATAAATTCCCAAGTAAGCCATGTATATAATACATAAGTCCAAATCTTATACCCCTGCTCCCTATCTGGTGAACCCTCAGACTGTGTCTATCCCTCCTCTGAACACCTCAGTTACCACTGACGTCCAAGCCAGCACTGAGTCTGAATCAGAGTCAGCCCATGATGACAATAAGCCGGTTTCGTGCCCACAGAATCCGGAACTTCAGATTCCTTCTGCGGTTTCTGAGGTGCCTTGCGGTGACTTTGTGGCGGCAAAATTCATCGACGTCACCGGAAAGGCCGCTTGGTTCATCGGTAGTGTGAAGGTGTACTAATCCAGAAGCCTGTCTCACCATTTGAAAAACCTACATGAGGATGCGACCATAAAAACCATGACAAATGACGATTTCCGATATTTTCAGTGGCCGGCGAGAGATGATGACGATACGGCTCTCCCTATCTTAGTATTTATTGTAGAGTGAATTTAGGGGGGAATTAGGATGCCGTAAAATTCTCTCCATGCTTTCCGATTCCGTCTGTGACCTCATAGAGGACATGTTAACCGAAGATTAGACCAAATCGTCGACTTTGTCTTCAACGTTTGGGGGGGGGGAAACTTTACGCTACGTGTATTAAACGTTTTCCGACTGTTTTTTGACAGTTTTTCATTTCTATGCTATTATTTCCAGAACTTTGTTTAAAAAACTGCCTTAAAAGTGCAAATTTTAACATTGTTGTAATTTGACCTGATTTATTTGCTTTAGGAGTTTGTTTAAGTAAAAAAGTTTGGTAGAAATTTGTTTGTCTTTAATTTCTCTACATTTTAGATAGGATGGGTTTCGGATAGACTCTACGAATTGAGTAATAGATAGGTAAAAGCGTCAGCGGTCCTCATCTTGTACCAAGATGGGCCAAGGGGCTACTTGGTACGGGTAACTTGGTATGATGGAATTTTAGGCCCAGTGCGCACACATGTCTACTATATAGAACAAGCTTTGCAGTCCCAAGTAGCCCCGAGCTCGCAGAATCGATAGGCATAATTTTTGTCTAGACCAGTCAGGGCTATGATGAATGGCAGCATTTCTGCCAAAATTTTTGTTCCAAGTTGCCCCACTCCCCTATATGTAAAAGAATGGAAAACAAGAACCAAAAATGCTCCTTCGTCGCATGTAAAATACATATGAGTACGCTCAGGCAGGTTGTACAAACACGGAAACTAGCCTGTAAAATGCATATGAGTGGCGTTGAGGTTGTAAATTAAGGAAAACAAGTTGCAACGGCTTAACATATGAGCCTGTCCTACAACGAGGCTCATATTGGCGTCACAGTGCAGCCATCTTAAAGATCATCAGGTCATTTTATTAAAGAAAAAACGAATGAATAGACATAACATGTTAACATTGTGGCTTGAAAGAAATGGACAGAACGAAGTGAACTGCGACACCTCAAGTTGAACTGTACATGCAAGCTGATGTTTCCCGAAACACGATGGCACCTACTATTTCCGGATGCACTATAGTGCACCTACTGTATTCTCGGAACACTATGACACACTACTCTCACATACGTAATGCTTTCCCCACATGGCTCGGAGTCAGAGCGCAGAGTGGCATGCCGTATAATGCGTATGCACAGTATAATGTCTTAGCGACAAGATGTGTGAAGGACAATTTTGTAATGAAAAGCTTTACGTACTATTTATATGAAGGTCAAATTTCGACAAATTATAATTATGACATACGCCAATATGAGCCTCGTTGTAGGACAGGCTCATATGTTAAGCCGTTGCAACTTGTTTTCCTTAATTTACAACCTCAACGCCACTCATATGCATTTTACAGGCTAGTTTCCGTGTTTGTACAACCTGCCTGAGCGTACTCATATGTATTTTACATGCGACGAAGGAGCATTTTTGGTTCTTGTGTAAGTATATATATATTAGTTATATGCATATTATATTTGCTATATTTGTTCGTTCTTGTATTAAAAACGCGTACGCACCAAAATTTTCCAGCTTATGAATCAAAATTTAACTGGTTCCTTGCCAAGTTTTGTGCTACAGGAGGCCTTTCGAAAAATTATGCTCCTTCGGTGCACTGGTGTTTCCCTTCTTTCTATCAAGTCAAAACCAATAAATGCAAATCATCGATGTAGCTGCTCAATTTTTTAATTTTGTCGATATGATTTGGTGAAACTCCAAATATATATTGCTGTAAATATATAAGATGTTAAAATTTTACTTATAATTTTTTAACGGAATAATTTTGTTAACTATAAAATTGTATACATGTGTTAAGCAAAACGCGCGTAAATTAGGAATTTTTAGGTAGTTACGCACTTTTTTCTGAAAAATAGCAAAAAATTTTGGAGAGGTGTGTAACGTTTCACATAAGCCGTCGGCGAAAAAAAACACTGCCCCCCACTTATTTTTGCCTAGAAAAACCCCAGGGTTGGGGTGACGTTTCGGGCAATTTTGGGTCAGAAATAAAATTTTTCAAATGGTCAAATTTATTGTCAAACGAATTCGCTAAGCGAACTGATCAACTTTTGTCATAGAACTACTCATCCAAACTTGCTCTTTCTGGTGGGAGGGTGTCAGGGTGGAACTGAGCCAATTTGTCATAGAACCACAAACGTGATCCAGAGTATCTAATGCATAATGTTTAATGATTCTTTAAGGTTTTTTGTCAACGACATGTAAAAGGTGGATAGACAAGAAATGAAAATGCTCCTAAGGAGTAAAGAAAGTAATATGAGTCAACATAGAACATGTATATATATTATGTAGGGGCGCGATAGCGCCCCTACATAATATAGGTGGAAAGGCGTCTGCGCGGCCCCCTGGAGACCGTGTTGGCCTGGTGCCAGCTAATTAGAGGTCCGGGGGTGGTAAAAAGGTTACCATCATAAACAACTCGAGTAGTACTACAAGTACCACCATACTTTTGGTTCGAATTCGAAACTTCGAATTTTTGCACTAGGCGATAGTTACCCGTGCGTTTGTTTTTTCTCGGTGAATAACGCTTATTGGAAATGCATTTTACGGCTAAGTGTTGGAACGATGTGGGCATTTTGGCACCATACTACTATTATATGTTGGTAGACAGGATCCCTCCATGCTACCTTTTTTGGTCATTTTGGCACCTGGCCAATTTTGGCTCTGTGCCAAGGTCCCAAAGTCGGACTTTCGCTATTTTTCGCAAATTTTGGTTCACACTTTTCTAGAACTGGGTAGAAGCTGGAGATGTCTAGTATCTTTTGTTGAAAATTACCAGTTGGGGTGCATAATTAAAGTAACGAGGGGAATTTTTAATTTTGCTCCCTAGCTTTCAGGAGATGGGCCGAAACTTTGCCATTTTTGGCCTGTTTTGGCTAAAAGTTTAAGTCCCACTTTTACTAGAAATGCCCTAAAAGCAGGGGGTTTTTGAAAATCGGGACTGTGTCAAACTTGTGTCCAGCTAATTTTATTTGTGTCCAGCTAAGAAAAGTTGTGTCCAGAAACAAAATTTCGCGCAGCGCTAATATAATTTATTATATAATTATATAATATATATAAGTGGTATTTAACGCGCTATTTTAGTGTAGGAATAAAATTTGTTATGCGAATAAATTATATATATAGTCAAGCGGGAAAAAAACCCATTTTAATATGCGGGAAAAAACCCACCTCCAGTGTGGGCTTACCGGTATGAGCTATATAGGATTTTAATAGCCTATCTTGAAGAGCGTCAAAAATAACCCTAGAGGCTGCATTATTGTTGTTCCCACTGCTTCCCTGCAAATTTTTTGGGACTTTGAAATTTTCGAAAATTTTGGTCCGTCCAAGTGCCGAAATTTGGCAAACTTTGGCTGGCCACCCTGAACTACTGGCAAGACCTAGACCAAAGCGGATAGTATGTATGTGTAGGGCATCTGTTGGGCTTCATGATGATATATGCCACACTGCTCTAACCGCTCCGGTGCGACCTGGGGGTGACCTAGAGTTGGCGGGAAAAAAAACCCATCGGCGGGGAAAAAACCCACTTTTCAAAATTGAATATTTTTCTAACCGTTAGCAGGAAAGGTCAAACTAATACATACATTTGTTTAATAGAGCCTATAGATTAAGTTGGTATAGGCTTTACCCGGGTTCGTTCTGTTATGGGTGGTCCAGGGGGTCTAAATCGGACATGGTACCATTTCAAGCCAAAAATGCTTATTTTTGCCTTAAAATGGGTCTAGTTTGGCTCTAAATACAGGAAAAACACGTTTTCTACACGATAGGATGCTTAAACTGCCAAAAATAAACACTTTTAAAAAATTTCCAAAATTTGCCTATGTTTACGTGTTAAACATACAAAATTTTCAAAATTCAATTTTTTCTGAAATTTTTCAAAAATGTTGGTATTTTTCGATGTAGACCTACTAAAAACAACCCGCTCTTTCGGATGGCACCGTCAAAATTGTTCTGGCACGCTTCCAGCAAAAAATCCGGGTGGGTTTTTTCCCCGCCGATGGGTTTTTTCCCCGCATTGGGTTTTTTTCCCGACACGGAAAACTTTAATTTCTCCATAACGGCAGGGTCTAGAGAGACAAACTATACCTCATTCGAAAGCTTAGGGCAAACCCTAATTAAATATAGTATCAAAGTCGTGCTAACCCAAACCAGTCGAAAGTTCTGGGCCAAGAAAAAAAGTGGGTTTTTTCCCGCTTGACTATAGTTGTCTATTGTTTGCAATTGTCTAGCAATTTGCAAGGGTCACCGATGCCACACTTTTCTTGTTGACGTCGCAAGCCACAGGACAAGAATTTTGACAAGAATATAAAATTTAAACGTAGAGATGCGGGGGGTCTGGGGGGCGGAGCCCCCCAGAAGCTGTGAAAATTTTGTAAAACTGATGAAAATCCTTGATGGAAACACTCAAAACTTTGATTTCGGCAGCCAGTAAAGACCCAAAATATAAACAAACAGCCACAGGGCGAAAATTGTTTAAAATTATGGTTTGGCAACATTTACAAATAGGTTATTCTCTTGTGCAATTTGGTGTCTAAACTGGTTAGGTATGTAAGTACTAAGTATATATATATTTCCACGACTCTGTATATATATATATATATATATATACAACGAATGCACACAACTTCACAGAACACTAGAGTGAGTGTGGTTACTATGTGTATGCAAGTACTTCTTCAGATATTTTAGGAAATTAGTTTATATATATACTAAAAGAATTTTATTGCATATATAAGCCTTCACTAAGTATTCTATCCTGGCTTTTTCCTACAGGGGGGGGGGGGTGGGGGCCCCCCAGAAATTCGTTCCCCCCTCCCCAGACTTGGGTCGCCCCCCCAGGATTCGGGCCTTCCCCCCCAGAACTCTAAAGTGTCCGGAAAAATGAGGTTTTGAGGGTAAATTTTGAAAAATTTTTTCGGCTTCGCCTGATTTTTACCTATTTTTAAGCATTTTTTAGCTATTTTAAGCTTACATTTAAGTTAAAAATAGTTAATTTTTAGCTCAGCAGCAAAAAATAGCTATTTTTAGGCATTTTTCGGAAAATTTTTCTCCCCCCCCCCCAGAAATCCGAGCCCCCCCCCAGAAATTTTTGCCTAGGAAAAAGCCAGCTATCTCGGATAGGACTGAAAGGTATGAATATAGAAATTCGCGCCGAAGGCGCGAAACTTTTTTGGAATTTTCTGCAAAAAGTACGTGAAACACTTGTATTTATTATCAGAGATAACTGAAAATTTCTACTCAAGGTCAAAAATTTTTGCGGAACTTTACGCAGAGCTCCGAAAAAAGTTGCGGAATTTTCAAAAAAAGTGCGGAATTTCGCAGTTTTTTTTCGGAGGAGCCCCCCAGAAGCCGAAGAATTTTTTAAAAACTAGTCTTCTAAGAAATTAATATTGGCTAATTTTTGCACAAATAATGGCTAAAGTTACCTTGAAATTTCAACTGCCAACTTCATGGATTTGCTACACGGTTTTTTTGGGCAAAATTGGGGGCCAAAAGTTTGCCCACTCAAATTTAAATTTGCCCAGCAGTTTGCCCACTGAAAAATTGGACCACAGAGGTAAAAGAAGTGAACATTTCTATTACGGTTTTATTGCTAATTTTAAAAAATCTTCAATTTTTTCTGGGGGGGCTGCCACCCCCCAGACCCCCCGCTGGGTTTCCTGTGTCACTACTAAATTGTAATTTGATTAACTTTACTTCACTTCACTTATTGTCTATTATTCTAAATATATATGTCTCCTCGAAATGGTGCAAAATTTGTATGAAATCTTTTGCAATTTCAAACTTATTTGTAAGTATCTACGTAGAAAAACGCAACTGCAGAAAATAGAAATTATGGCTCAAAACATGTGCAAAAATATCAAAATTTGAAAAATTCGTTCAGCTTCTGGGGGGCTGCGCCCCCCAGATCCCCTGCTGTTGTTTTAATATGTTTTAATATGTATAATAACCCTGTATTGTATAAAAACTAAGATTCCTTAAGGCACAACTAAAGGTAACGACAGGAAATTCGATGGTACGGAATAAAATACGTTATTAATTAAAGCAAAGTTAAAATTAAGGTTAAAAATCGCTTAGCAAAATTTTGTAATTTTGCCCACCGATCTCTAAATTTGCCCACTCAATCCTAAATTTGCCCACTAAAATGCCCGCTGGCCGTTTTGAAAAAAACCCTGATTTGCTAAAGAAACTTCGCCCTAGAGGTGGATTTTCTAAGAAATTATTAAATTAAGTTAAATACAAATATAAATAAAATAAGTAAAAATAGAAATGTTAAGCATAAGAGTACGTAGGTACATAGTTGAGGAACGATTAACCAAGTTAAGATAGGTGGCCAAAGCCTAAAGGAGAAAAAATGTAAGAGCGGGGGGTCTGGGGGGGGCCATAGCCCACCAGAAAAGTTAGAGCTTTTTTAAAGATTTGGGATGCTCAGGAATTTTTTCTGGACACTTCTCTATGAAACATTTAGCTGTGTCTACCTTGTGTCCAGCTAAAAATTTTTGTGTCCAGCTAAGAAAATTTGTGTCTGGACACGCTCCTGGACACAAAAAAACCGTGCCTAAAAGTCACTAAATATGGTGTTTTTCGGCCTCGGGGTGGTACCCATATACAGTAAATCGGGGTCGCTGAAAACGATGAGCATACTGCCGATACCGCCCGAAGTGACCACTGGTCAGCATGGCTCCCGTGGTAACTCGCCCAGGGTCAATGTACGGAAAACTCACTATAAACAGCGTTTTCCGGCGTTTTGGTAGTGGGCATTTATAGTAAATCGACTACGCTCGTTTCAATGGGCATATTGCCGAAATCGAGGGAAGTGACCAGTGGTCACTGTGGTCACTACGTTCTATGGGACTTATTGACCAGTGGTCAAACCCCTTAAAACAGCGTTTTTCGGCGTTTTGGTTGAGGGCATACGTACACGCTCTTACTGCAGTAGAAACAAAAAAACAAGGTCTCAGAAAATTAGGGTCCGCCCCGCCCCATTCACCAATACGGAACAAGTCCGGGCTGATCCAGTTAGCGATGCAGTTTATGCTTAGATTAGCATACTGTATATATATAGTAAATCGACTACGCTCGTTTCAATGGGCATATTGCCGAAATCGAGGGAAGTGACCAGTGGCCACTACGTTCTATGGGACTTATTGACCAGTCGTCAAACCCATTAAAACAGCGTTTTTCGGCGTTTCGGTTGAGGGCATATATATAGTAAATCGACTATGCTCGTTTCAATGGGCATATTGCCGAAATCGAGGGAAGTGACTGACCAGTGGTCACTACGTTCTATGGGACTTATTGACCAGTGGTCAAACCCATTAAAACAGCGTTTTTCGGCGTTTTGGTTGAGGGCATATATAGTAAATCGACTATGCTCGTTTCAATGGGCATATTGGCGAAATCGAGGGAAGTGACCAGTGGTCACTAGGGTCTTGGGGCCTACTGACCACTGGTCAAACCCCCTTAGACAGCGTTTTTCGGCGTTTTGGTTGTAGGCGTTTTAGTAAATCGACTACAGTCGTTTCAATGGGCATATTGCTGAAATCGATGGAAGTGACCCGTGGTCACTATGGTCTATGGGGCCTATTGACCAGTGGTCAAACCACTTAAAACAGCGCTTTTCAACGTTTTGGTTGGGGCATGTATTGTAAATCGACTACACTCGTTTCAATGGGCATATTGCCGAAATCGAGGGAAATGACCAGTGGTCACTACGGTCTATGGGGCCGACTGACCCTGGGCTTATTCTAGTGGGGGGGGGGGGGGTGGGGGGCCCCCCCATAAACACCCTCCCCCCCCCAAAAAAACGCCCCCCCCAAAAAAAAATCGCCCCCCCCCAAAAAAAGTGGGTGCCCCTTTTGGTACCAAATTTTGCCCTGAAAAAATCGCTCAGAAGGCCAAATTTTCAAAAATTTTCCGGCTTCGCCGGACATTTTTACTCCGTTTTTGCCCTTTTCAACACTAAATCTGTTTATTTTTGCTATAAAAATCAACTTTTATAGTATATGCCAGAAAAACAGCGCTATTTTTAGCATATTTTTCGAAAAATTTTCGCCCCCCCCAAAATTCCTTGCCCCTCTGACCTTTGGGGGGGGCCCAAGAAAAAATCCCTAGAATAAGCCCAGTGACCACTGGTCAATCAGCATAAAACATCGTTTTTCGGCCCTATGGCGGTATCCATATAGAAAATCCGTGTCGCTGAACACGATGGGCATGGCATACTGTCGAACTCTTTGGGACGGCGAAAATGTTTTATCCTTATACCACGCACAAACAGAGGTTGCAGCGGCGGAAACTTGGGGCGGAGGTTAGAATTCAGCTGGCTTATTTTTACTCCCCTCACTCGGTAACCTCCCCCCCATTCGAGGATCCCCCCATAAGCCAAAAACTTGCCAGATTTCACCATTTTTACCCTAAATTTTCAAAAAATTTTCCGGCGCCGCCGGAATTTTTACGGTATTTTCGCTATTTTAGCGTAAAAAACTCCTAAAATTAGTCATTTATTAGCGATTTTTGGCAATTTTTACACAAAAAACGTTAAAATTTGCAAAATTGTTTTTAAAATATGCCCCCCACTTTTGGTGAGCCCCCCCATCGATGGGGGGGGGCAACTTTGAGCCCCCCCATGTCGCCCCCCATAACTTTTGGCCTAAAAAAGCCAGTTCAGTGGTACTGTATATTTATATAATCTGTTTTCTGCTCTACCTACGGCACTGTTCAAGCTCCTTGTATCCATTACCGCATTGCTGGAAAGGGATCCTTTAAAATGACAGAAAGACAAGAAATAAAAATGATCCTCTGGAGCATGAAAAAAGTAATATGGGTGATGGTGAGGTTGCAAAATCAAGAGAGGACTGGTCTTTAAAATGCTTAATATGGGGCTTGGTTCAAAAATAGAAGAGGACTAGGTTGTGAGCGAATTAATATGGGCTATCAGTCAATAAAAAATTTAAGCAGTTGAATACTAGGGATCGGATCCTGCTTCGGCTCCGGCTCCGGCCGGAATTACGACTTCCGGCTCCGGGTAACTTTCTAAGTGGGGGTTTTTTCTCTAATGTTTCTCCTTTACGCTTTTGGTACATTTTCTAGCACACTGATTTTTCACACGCCTTATGATGGTAACCTTTACCCATTATTATCTTGTTAGCGAAACCATGAACCTGTTCACTATTGATTATTTTGGCCCAATTCGGCTCCTAGCGGTTTCTACAGACTGTCAAACATGGGGTTGCGAAGCGTTTGGACTTAGAAATTTTTCGAGGCCCCAACATAGAAAATTGTCAAAAAGTCGTCTAAAATAGCGTTTTTCGACCATTTGGTGGTGCGCATATATAGTAAATCGGGGTCGCTGAAAACGATGAGCATATCGCCGAAACCGACGGATGTGACCCTCGGGCTGCATGGCGCCTGTGGTTCCTCGCCCAGGGTCAAAGTTGGGAAAAGTCGCTAAAAACGGCTATTTTTGGCGTTTTTGTGGCAGCCATATATAGTAAATCGGGGTCGTTGAACACGATAGGCATGTTTGCTTCTCCGTGTGGTGCCGCTATTGCGCTGCACTGCGATGCGGCAGCCGCAGCGACGCTGCAGGTGCAGCACCGTGCAGCACGCCCGGTAACTTGAAATGGACAAGTTGAAACTGCCTGAAAGCTTGCCCTTATATAGTAAATCGGGGTCGCTGAACACGATGAGAGTATCCTCGTCGCTGTGCGGTGCTGCTATCGTGCTGCGCTGCGGCGCTGCAGTCGCAGCACACTCTGTAACTTGAAATAGACAAGTTGAAACTGCCTGAAAGCTTGCCCTTATATAGTAAATCGGGGTCGCTGAACACGATGAGCATATTGTCGACGCCGTATCTCGTCTGGTTCAACTGGTTCAACCGTGAACCAGTTCCTGGTTCAAGTTGCTGGGGTAGCATTTAGTTTAACAGTATGCGTTAATGTTATGGTCAATAAACCATATTAACACATTACACATTCCCTCATTCCCAAAAATGAAATAGGACAAGTAGGAAAAATGCTCCTTGCAGTCGCATGAAAAATACAATATGAGCCAGAAGCCAGAAGCATTCAATTCGGGAAAAGACAAGAATTAAAGTGTATAATATGAGCCAGCATTTACTTATGTAAAGGACAAGATTTAAAAGTTTAATATGAGCAGCTCCCTTTCTCGGGCTCATATTGACGCCGCACGGACAGCCTGCAGGGAGTGGTTTCTCTCTATCTTCGTCGTGTTTTGCTCATATGATTCTGATAGAGCATTCAGTCAGACATATACTTTATTGAATACACCAGATCTATGACAGAAGCTAATGGTATGACAGCTAGCTAATGGTATATGCTGGCTGCAATGACAAACAGGACTTGCTGAAAAGTGCGTTGTGTAAAAATACACCAGATTATGGTTGCGTAAATATATAATACGTAATTACGTAAATAGTGTGCTATTATCAATAGTCTAAGTAGCATGTTAAGTTACTCTGTGCAGGCTCCTAGGGGGGGGGAAAAGAAAAAAGAAAAAAATAAAAAACAAAGAAACAGAAACAAAATAAACAAAAAAAAAAAAGAAAAGAAAAAAGAAAAAAAAAAGGCAGTGCGGAGTGTTTTCTTTTTTTTTTATTTTCTATTTTGTTATCGGTTAGCGTGGATAAAGAGGATACACCACAGGGCGCCAAGGGGGGCTCGGATAAGCGAGAAAGGGGGAGGTCCTCTTTTAAAAATCTTTTTCTTCTTTTTTTAAATAGTTACTGGTGCTTTATTTTTCATATTATACCTTTTCCCTCCTGGAATTTTCTGCTTTGGGTGCGGGTTGTATTTTTTTTTCGATTGGACTGCACGCGGCTTCTATTTGTCTTTTTCCTATCTTGATATTATTATTTTTTTATATTTATTTTATTATATGAATAAAATAATATGAATTTTTTGTTTTTATTCTTTTTTTCATATTATTATTGTAATTGAATTATTGGATTTTAGTCGTTGGTGTCTTGTGTATTGTATAATATAAAAAATAATATATATATATATATATACAAGAAATAAAAATGCTCCTCTGGAGCATGAAAAAAGTAATATGGGTTATGGTGAGGTTGTAAAATCAAGAGAGGACTAGTCTTTAAAATGCTTAATATGGGGCTAGGTTCAAAAATAGAAGAGGACTAGGTTGTGAGCGAATTAATATGGGCACAGCTTCGCCGAACAACCCATATTCGCGGTTTGTAAATGTAAATTTATTATGCATATCCACGATACATTTAGTTTATTGTTCATAAATAATCTACAGCTACGGTATGTGTTCGAGCTTTATTCCAACTTTTATTTTAGCAAACGTTTTCTTCGATAAATGCTTTATACTAACCTGCGCAATTTACGTATCCATTTATACGGAAAATTTATATTCAAGAATAATTTAGGACTCTCCGACGATCTTCTATTTCCTCCTGACTTGGACCAATAGCTTTAGCATAGCCTTAGATCTCTCCTAGTAGTAGAGCCTGCCGTAGTTCAACACAACAAAATGATGATAATTTACGTATATATATATTCCTAGCTAGTCTAACAGTGCATGCAAACAGCTATATTCAATGAGTATGCAACGTTTAAATTTTTTATTGACTGACATTGATAGCTCTAAGCTAAGACGAAACGTGAAATCCCGCGAATATGGGTTGTTCGGCGAAGCTGTGCCCATATTAATTCGCTCACAACCTAGTCCTCTTCTATTTTTGAACCTAGCCCCATATTAAGCATTTTAAAGACTAGTCCTCTCTTGATTTTACAACCTCACCATAACCCATATTACTTTTTTCATGCTCCAGAGGAGCATTTTTATTTCTTGTCCTTCTGTCATTTTAAAGGATCCCTTTCCAGCAATGCGGTAATGGATACAAGGAGCTTGAACAGTGCCGTAGGTAGAGCAGAAAACTGATTATATAAATATATATAGTACCACTGAATTCTCACCTCCGCCCCAAGCTTCGGCCGCTGCAACCTGTGTTTGTGGGTAGTATAAGGATAAAACTTTTTCGCCTCCCCAAAGAGTTCGACAGTATGCCCATCGTGTTCAGCGACACGGATTTCCTATATGGATACCGTAATAGGGCCGAAAAACGTTGTTTTAGGCGGTTTGACCAGTGGTCAGTAGGCACCATAGACCATAGTGACCACTGGTCACTTCCCTCGATTTCGGCAATATGCCCATTGCAACGAGCGTAGTCGATTTGCTATATATGCCCCCGACCAAAACGCCGAAAAACGCAGTTTTAGGCCGTCTGACCAGTGGTCAATAGGCCCCACAGGCTGTAGTGACCAGTGGTCACTTCCGTCGGTTTCGGCAATATGCCCATTGAAACGAGCGTAGTCGATTTACTATATATGCCCCCGACCAAAACGCCGAAAAACGCAGTTTTAGGCCGTTTGACCAGTGGTCAATAGGCCCCACAGGCTGTAGTGACCAGTGGTCACTTCCGTCGGTTCCGGCGATATGTCCATTGAAACTAGCGTAGTCGATTTACTATATATGCCCCCGACCAAAACGCCGAAAAACGCTGTTTTAGGAGTTGCCAGTGGCAGGCTGTAGTGACCAGTGGTCACTTCCGGCGGTTTCGGCAATATGCCCATTGAAACGAGCGTAGTCGATTTACTATATACGCCCCCAACCAAAACGCCGAAAAACGCAGTTTTAGGCCGTTTGACCAGTGGTCAATAGGCCCTATAGGCTGTAGTGACCAGTGGTCACTTCCATCGGTTTCGGCGATATGCCCATTGAAACGAGCGTAGTCGATTTACTATATTTGCCCCCGACCAAAACGCCGAAAAACGCTGTTTAGAGTGAGTTTTCCCAACTTTGACCCTGGGCGAGGAACCACGGGAGCCATGCTGACCAGTGGTCACTTCGGGCGGTATCGGCAGTATGCTCATCGTTTTCAGCGACCCCGATTTACTATATATGGGTACCACCCCAAGGCCGAAAAACGCCATTTTTAGTGACTTTTAGGCCATTTCTAGTAAAAGTGGGACTTAGAAACTTTTCGCCCAAACAGGCCAAAAAAATGCAAAGTTTGGGCCCATCTCCTGAAAGCTAGGGAGCAAAATTAAAAAATCCCCCTCGTTACTTTATGCACCCCTACTGGTAATTTTCAACAAAAGATACTAGACCTCTCCAGCTTCTACCCAGTTCTAGAAAAGTGTGACCAAAATTTGCGAAAAATAGCGAAAGTCCGACTTTGGGACCTTGGCACAGAGCCAAAATTGGCCAGGTGCCAAAATGACCAAAAAAAGGTAGCATGGGGGGATCCTGTCTACCAACATATAATAGTAGTATGGTGCCAAAATGCCCACATCGTTCCAACACTTCGCCGTAAAATGCATTTCCAATAAGCGTTATTTACTCAGAAAAAAAAACAAACGCACGGTAACTATCGCCTAGTGCAAAAATTCGAAGTTTCGAATTCGAACCAAAAGTATGGTGGTACTTGTAGTACTACTCGAGTTGTTTACGATGGTAACCTTTTTACCACTCCCGGGCCTCTAATTAGCTGGCACCAGGCCAACACGGTCTCCAGGGGGCCGCGCAGACGCCTTTACACCCATATTATGTAGGGGCGCTATCGCGCCCCTACATAATTAGTGTTGTGCGCTGAACAAATTGCCCGCTTCGGGCGGCGCCCGGGAGGAGCGGGTCAAACGACAGAGCGCGCGCGGAGCCGGCAGTGCTGCGGAGGATTACAAGGGTAAATTTTGTAAAATTTGATTATTTTTTTATAATAATAAAAACGTATACTTACTCTTCTCTTTGTTTATTTTCTTGTTTTTTTTGTTTTTAAATTCTGATTCTTTTGTGCTATACACATTTGTTCTATTTGGTGTTGTTTGTGTTTTGGATGGGATGCGACTGAGACTGCTATTTTTTCATAAAACTCGGTTTTTTAATATGTTATATTGTGGGTTTCATAAAAGCCAATGTTAGTTTCCTGCCGTTTAGTTCTAATGTCTCACTTTTTTAAGATTTGCTAAGTTTAAATTTCATAGATTAGGACTCCATAAAATTCGTAACGAGAATTTCGACAAAAATTAAATTTTTGAATCCATGATGAATTATTGCAAATTTAACGAACGTGGACCAGATGTGCTTTTATCCACTGTTTAACTTGTAAAAAGTATGTCATCATAAAATAAATTTGAACAAGGAGAAATTATGTCTGAAAAATATTACAAAAGATGTGTGAGATGAAAGCAAAGAAAACATTTGTAGACATTGAAAGTTTACGTAAGAAGAATAGATTTCATCGGAAAAGGGAATAATTGATGGATTAATAGATTAATTAATGGCAATTAATTAAAAACGTTGTATTGAAACAATTCTTAGAGGTCGTAGCTTAGAATTATATTTAAATTTTCACTTTTATCATCTGGACAGGTTGGAACAATCATACAGAAACGAATCATACAGCAGTCTTGAGAAAGCAGAAAAAATATTAAAAAGTTAATGAGCACTAATTCATTGTAACGAACACTAATTCATTGTTCTTACGCACTGTTCTTGAGACTGTAAGAAATTATGAAAACTCCTCAAAAATTTCATTAGTACCCCAAGTTATGAGAAACAGACATGCATTAAAGCTTGAAAATGGCTGCTCCGGGTACCAGGGAGCTCCGGAGCAGGAGCCCGCTCCGGAGCATCGAAAATCGGAGTCCGTCGGAGCGGAGCTCCGGCGCACATCACTAATATACATGAAATGTTTTTGTCATTTTTACTGCCCATTAAAAGGGTGAGATCACCTCTCATATATATGTGTTAAAAGTGATTACGAGATTTTTTGATATATCAAATAAACAATGTCATCGTAACAATGCATACAACAGCACTTACGTATTATATATATACAATTTATAAATATTAACAATATTTTGATATCCATTTTTGGTAATGGTCTAAAAATAGTTATCGTTGAGGATTTTCAGCCTCAAAGGATTGACATTGATGGAAAATCTGGCTCCGGCCGTGGAGTCAACCTGTCCTGGACCCCGGCCGGAGCCAAAAATCCTTGCTTCGACCGATCCCTATTGAATACTCATTGACTATAGCTGTGTTGCATGCACTGTTAGACTAGCTAGGAATATGTATACAAATTGTAATCATTTTGTTGTATTGAACTACGACAGGCTCTACTACTAGGAGAGATCTAAGGCTACAGCATAGCAATAAAGCTATTGGTCCAAGAGTCCTAAATTATTCTTGAATATAAATTTTTCGAATAAATGGATACGTAAAATGCACTGGTTAGTATAAAGCACTTATCGAAGAAAACGTTTGCTAAAATAAAAGTTCGAATAAAGCTCG
>JASAND010014766.1:0-11906 GCA_030248195.1 Trissonchulus latispiculum
GCCTTCAGTAACAGTTTACAAATTTGTGAGCATAGCTCTGCGTCTGCAACAGTTGTATTCGTAATACTTAATAATTACATAATTAATACAACTTACAACCCAACTTAATTTAATTAATTTAATTAATGCATATAATCCAACACTTAATACCACATATGCAGTAAAAATTGGTGTCACAAATCCCGCTCTGGCAGTTCAGTATAAAGCGCTTGAAGTATATAAAGCATAATATTTCAAAATGAGCAAGCTCGCCTGGAAAGCTGACAAATTTAGAACTTAAGACAATAATGGTCAAATGCGGAGTGGAGCATACGTACCCGCGAATATGGGTTGTTCAGCGAAGCTGGTCCATATTAGTGCGCTTTTAACCTAGTCCTCCTGGTATTTACAACCTGCCACTCCCATATTAACGTTTTAAAACCTAGTCCTCTGTCCGCTTAAAACCCAGTGTCACCCATATTGCATTTTTCATGCTCCATCGGAGCATTTTTATTCTTGTAAATATATATACTGGGTTTTCTTTATTGGGGGGGGGGGGTGGGCGGGGGGACCCCCCTCACTTTGTGGGTCCCCCCCCACTCGACCCCTTCCCCCCCCCACTTTTTTGGGCTTCCCCCCACTCACTATAAGGTGTCCAGAAAATGCCAAATTTTTAGGATTTTTGGTCAAAATTTTCAAAAATTTTCCGGCTTCGCCGGCATTTTTTGGTTAAAAATCGTCTATTTTGGTACTAAATCTTGATTTTTGAGCACTTTTTAGCTTAGATGTAGCAGTATACGCAGCAAACACGCAATTTTTACCGCATTTTTAGCCCATTTTATTCCCCCCACTTTTGGTCTTCCCCCCCCCTCAAGTGGGGGTGATCCCCCCACTTTTTTGGGCTAGAGAAAACCCTATAATATATATTATATACCATATTTTTTGCGCAAGCTAATTCTTATATAACTGTGCGTTGCTTGGTTTTAGTTTACATTTATGCTTCTCATAATATTTCTTTTGGAAGCTGTTGCCGGAATCATGGCCTACATTTATTCTGATAGGGTAAACTACCTACGTATAATACTGGGTTTATTTTATGCGAAAAAGGGGGGGTGGGGTGGGGAGAGTGGGCCCTCCACTAGTGCGGGGGAGGTTGAAAGTTTGGGGGGAATAAAATTGTCTAAAAATGCTACAAATAAAGTAAAAATAGCCTTTTTGCATATTGCTACAACCAGCGGCAGATCCAGGATTTTGAAAAGGGAGGGGCCCTCCAAAATTGTGGGGGGGGGGTAATATGCTTCCACAACAATCCAAACTTCCAAATTTCGGAGCTTTTTCTGGGGGGAGTGGGTAAATTTCCTATGTACGTAGGAACCTCTCCTTTAAGAATTGCAAGCATTTCGCTACATTTGCCTCTCTTAGTCGCTGATTTCAAATATTTTTTAATGTTATAAAAAATTACACCGTATATATATACCTAAACAATACGGTTAAAAAGTTTGACCCTTGCGTGTGGAAGCCAATTTAGATGCCTGTCTGTTTCTTACTTTCATATATATATATACACACCTTTGAAGGCTAAAGCTAGTCCAGTTACACGACTTTTGGCCGTTTTAGCGGATAACAAGCTTTGTTGGCAAAAAACAAAAGTATATATCGTTTTTGCAAAGAAGTTATGAAGAAAGTGAAAGGATCCCCGAAATCAGAACATTTTTGAATATTGGTGGGGTTTCAATTAGCCTATATGTTTACCAATGCAAATAAAGTGCGCCGCAGTCGAAAAAGTTTTAGAAAAATTCTAGATAAGCATATAAAATATTAGCTAATATCAGTAAATTATAAATACCAGCTGAAAAACTGCGGCACGTTTACAGGGCCTGGGCGCAACCCTAGTGACACAACGCGAAAACAGAACATCACTAAGTTAACAAAAATCCCGGCTAATCTTCTAAAGGTCGCAAGTGTCAGTTTTCACCAATCTCCACCATTTGAGTGCATATTGCAGGGTACTATATATTTGAAAATTTTGGACTCTTGTTATTGCTACAGCAGTCGTTTTCCTATTTCACACAAAGCAACAACAATTTAATTACAAACATAACAATTTCCAGACAACAGCTAAAACAACATTTATATAAAAAAGCAAAGCAGGGTTACGTAAACCTGCACTTGTTCAGGATCGGGTGTCAGAAAACGGAATCCTTTTCAGGATCGGCTTGAAACTTCAGGATTGGGTTACTTAAGAGCGGGTCCTGTCCTCAGTTCAGGAACAAGTGTCTAAAAACAGGATCCTTTTCAGGATCGGCTTATAATTTCAGCGTCGGTTTCAAGATCGACTTGTAACTTCAGGATCCGGCTTAGGGGTGTATCCTGAGTTCAGGATCGGGTGGCTAAAACAGGATCCTTTTCAACAAAGGCTTGAAACTGCAGGATCAGGTCAAGACTGAATCCAGAGTTCAGGAGAAGGGAGTCTAAAAGCAGGATCCTGAAGTTACAAGCAGATCCTGAAACCGATCCGGAAGCTATGTGCCCATTAACCAATCACCTAAGGACAGATAGCTAGCTAGGTTGGTATAAACCAGGGGCGAACCCACATTTCCCAGTTTCTAAGGAACTCGAACTTAGACCTATCGGATCCGAAATAAAACACCGTTAAGGACATGACACGGCACTGTTTCAAAGACATAGGATCAAATAGTTTATCATCTTAAGGTGGTAGTACCATTAGCGGGTTTATGGAATGGATGAAGCAATTTTGACAAAAATTTTGGTGAATCAATGTGCAAAATCTAGGTGTCAGAGAGCGCATAATTGGCTAGCTACCATCACGGCTTTGCAAATGCGCAACTAATCAAAATTTTATTTAAACTGTGTATAATAAATTTGACTCGACAACGTGAAAGAGCACAAAAAGAGCTTTAAAATGATGTGCATATCTCTTTTGGATTGGATGTACTAGTGTTTTAGAACGGCCGCGTTGAACTGGCCGGCGGCCGGCCGCTGAAAAACTGTCATCGGCTGGCCGCCGGCCGACCGCCGGCCGGCCGGCGGCTAGCCAGACATACTTTTCAGTGTTTGAAGGCAATCTGAGCTAGAAAGTTGCAAAATATATATATTGATGCATTAAAAAAGGCAATGGAATCGGTTTTTACTTATATATTTGGAAAAGTTAACATTCAATCTTGGATTTGAACTGCAAATATTTGTGGTAGGCTGGCGGCCAGCCGCCGGCCAACGGCTAGCCGGCAGCTGGACGGCCGAACAGCCAACGGCCGGCCGCCGGCCGGACGGCCAGACACTCAGCCGGGCCGGCCACCGGCCGGCCGTCCTAAAACACTAGCTTGTACCAAAAGTTACACATGGTTTTACATATGACTGAGTTACGTTGAAGAGTTGTTCCGGTTCAGAAATTCACCGGGCCCGAGTCAACAAGCCCGGGACAACCGAGTCAGGCTCAGGGCTGGGCCCGGCCCGGCTCCTGAGCCCGCTACACGGCCAGGGCCCGGAGGCCCGCTACAAGGTCTACAACGTAGTTTATCGTCTCTATGCAATCCTCAGTGTATAATATATTTAATTTTAGGTATAAAGACAGCATTTATAATGAATGAGACTGTTTTCTACCATTTGCAAAATGACAATGACTTCAATTTTAACAGTGCTCATTTGTATCGAAAGCATTTTCAATCTTCGAGAGGAGAATATCTACTTTTTATTTATGTTAATAATTTAATGTTCGGTAGCTTTTTTGTTGCTTTAGCGGCTGTTGCGGTAGCAGTAATTTTTTAGGCTAATGACATTATCTCACCGTTTGCTGGGACATTTTTAACTACTGCATAGCAAACTTTAAAGTGCAGCAAGAAGGCTATCGTTCCATAATTGGTGCGACTACACAACACAAGTTGAGAGATCTTGCGAACCTAATTTGATGCAGAACATAATAAAGACCAATTGTGCCAAATTTCAAGCAGATTCTTTAAGCTTTTAGCTCACAGTATCTGTTCAAAGTCTACCCGGTAGTGGTACTACCACCTTAACAATGACAATGACCTCAGCTAAACCAACCGCAAAATGTTTCCTCTAGTGTAATCAACAGAATGAATCAAAAATGTCTGATCGAAACTAGAGCGCGCTACTGAAAGCATCGTTAAAAGAATTGCTCCAAACGCTAGGATTTTTTTGTCAAATTTCAAGTGATTTTTGGGGAAAGTAGAAACACGTGAAAAACAACAATTGGCGTGTAGAATGCAAAATTCTCTGTAGGTAAGATTTAGAGTACTGTTTGATTGATTCGGGTGTTTGATTCTTTCAGAGCAAAACATACTAAAGTCTGACACAAAAATGTGTGTACAAAATCTGTAAGGCCTCCAGTGAACTCAATATACGTCGTAACCTCATAAAACCATGTTTTCGGGATCCTTGCAGCGAGACAAACATTTTTATAAGATTTAAAATTTTTTAAACTTTCAAACACTTTAAAATATCGGTTTATCGGGGAATTTTTTCGGACCGTTCAGGCTATTCAGCTCATTCTTTCAAAAAAATTTGCCCGTCCAAAGACGCATCGATTGACACAAGAACGAAAAAAATCGGTTGAAAAATAAGTATTTTATTCCAAAATTTCATTTTTCCATTTCCTTTGATGTTTGCCGCTTTTTGCAAGGTTGACTGGTTATTACTCGCGACTCGCTCAACGGAAAATTTTTTCGATTAGATTTTCAGGACCGCGTAGGAGCCCGCTTTCACCTGATATATGTCGTATTTCAAATTTTGAAAGTCGATTTTTTTGAAAAATACCACTTTTTGACCAAAAATTTCGGCAAAGCAGATTTAGCAAAAGTGAGTAAAAATAACATAATCATAAAATTCAAGCTGAGCTGAATCCAACGATATAAAGCTTTTGTTGCTACGACTTATATTGCGCCAGCAATGAATTTTTAAATAATATCCCTTATTTCAGGTGGTTTTGCTAGTTTACACTGCTTCAGTCAAATCATGGTGGCAACATCAAAGAGAGCCGAAAACCAGCGGAAATAAGGGATAATGTTTAAAATTCATTGCTGGCGCAATATAAGTCGTAGCAACAAAAGCTTTATATCGTTGGATTCAGCTCAGCTTGAATTTTATGATTGTTATGTTTACTCACTTTTGCTAAATCTGCTTTGCCGAAATTTTTGGTCAAAAAGTGGAATTTTTCAAAAAAATCGACTTTCAAAATTTGAAATACCACTTACATCAGTCGAAAGCGGGCGCCTAGGCGGTCCTGAAAATCTAATCGAAAAAAATTTTCCGTTGAGCGAGTCGCGAGTAATAACCAGTCAAAGTTGCAAAAAGCGGCAAACATCAAAGGAAATGGAAAAATGAAATTTTGGAATAAAATACTTATTTCTCAACCGATTTTTTCGTTCTTGTGTCAATCGATGCGTCTTTTGACGGGCAAATTTTTTTGAAAGAATGAGCTGAATAGCTTGAATGGTCTGAAAAAATTCCCCGATAAACCGATATTTTAAAATTTTTGAAATTTTAAAAAATTTTAAATTTTATAAAAATGTTCGTCTCGCTGCAAGGATTCCGACAATATATGGTTTTATGGGGTTACGACGTATATTGAGTTCACTGGAGGCCTTACAGATTTTGTACACACATTTTTGTGTCAGACTTTAGACTATGACCGAACCTGAAACAAACAAGCCCAAGACAAGACAACAAGTTATACTGCACTGCACTCTCCACAGAGTGAGACACTAAAACAATGAATTAGCAAAGTAATGGACAACAAAAATAAATAAATGTTATGCAAAACATTATGTATACTGCAAACTTTGGGATAAAAATAAAGAACACGAATAAACAGCAAGCTAAAAACAGAAGCACCTGTTGTTATCAATAAAGCAGACATTGAAGAGATTTCAGTATAAAATATGCACATAAAATCAAAACTGGGTGGGGTTTGACAGACTTAAAAATTGTCAGATTTCTGCCTTTTATAGTCTTCAAAATCCTTGAGTTCCACATACAGGCAGCAGCTGAATAAAATTCCGAATATCTAAACAATTCAAACTGGTTAAATAACACATTATTGTTGCCGATTTCATAAAATCGTTTTTTCTAGTTTAACGAAGTATAGAACACCCTAGAAAACTTAGCGAGCTAGCCAGTGAAAAGTAAGTGTAATCCTGAAATCTTAAACAAGAACAACAGGAGTAATTATAGCGCAACTGGTTTAAGGAAAACAACAATTTAGAGATCGATTTTTAAGCATCTAGTGTCTGTCGCAACTTATGAACAAAGCACTTTCGGTAATCTCCGCGATCGCGCTGCTAAAAATTAACATTACCACCTTTATTTGGGAGTATTCTGAAACTGTGTGTCAATTTCTCCAGTGTTTAGGCAGAATCGTAGGAAATTGTCAACAAAATTTTTTTACCCTGCTCAAACAGCAAATTATATTATGGCTAAATTTTCAGTTTAAAGTCAAGGTTATTTCGTGAATAAAATAAAGCTAAGCTAACATAGCTAAAAGACCAAAACCTATGCAACTTGGACACAATTTAACCACTAGATCCTAATAATTGGCAAAAACCTAGTATTAGCAAGAGTACACAATACATAAGGGTATGACAGCAGGCATACTCTATGTATTATCAGCTTAACACATCCTCTGCACGATAACGGCTTACCCCCCCCCCCGGCAAATTGGTACCCAGTCGAAACGGGGGTATGCTCACTCGCTGTATGCTTGTGTGCTAAAATTCGAAAACGCAAGCCCTAAGTGAGTGCGTTTTGTGTCCGTTTCGAGCTTTAGAACACATTTGTAGCGGCCAAATTTTTTTAAGTGAATGGTCCAATTTGGGGGGGGGTCAGCCGTTAGCGTGCAGAGGAAGTACCACGCTTATAATAATATTATTAGCAAGGGTCTGCTTACTTTATTAGAAAACCCTCAAGAAATTTGAAAATACCTATTGCATAAGAAAAAACCTGAGAGTACCAAGCGTAGCACTTTAACGGCCTGACATAAACTGAAGAGTGAGACATTGTTACCCCCTCAAACGTACCTTGGTGTTCGCTAACCATGGGGAAAAGTAGGTACATAGCTGTATCCCAAGATGCAACAAACAGGTAGTTGACCCTCTTAGTCATGGTAAACTGTGCTCTCTTCGATACATGAGTTAGACAGAATTATGTACTTGTAACATTGAATAATACTAATAGTAATATATATAACGTATACGAACGTGTATATATATATATATACCTGAACAATTGAAATTCCAAGGGCAATGGCACCAATTATAACGGAATGTGTACGAATTTCCTCCGCCAGCATGGAAAGACAAGACTAAAATTAAGAATTTTGTAGAATATACACAGTGAACTTTAATTTCTAATGGGCTGCATGCGTCTGAACGTTAAATTCAAAAAGGAGATTTCACCAAGCAAAGGACTAGACCAAATCCTGGCTAACAGACATTCAAGTAACGGTCCACAACTAATGAGAACTCAAGGATACGTTAAAAATAATAAAGCTAAATTAGTGCCGCAACATCTAATAAACCTGCTGGCCGCACTAGACTATAACCAACAATTAGCTCAAAACCATATCAACGACATCAGTACCTTAAAATTAATATTGGATGGATGCGCCGGCTCTTTACCACAATTTGGCGAGGGATTGATGCAGCAGAAGTCTGGAACGGCCAGGCGAAAACGTGGCGATCCATCAGATGGGGATTCAGCAGGCGGCTGATTAACCATGCTATACCAGTAGCTATTACGCCAAATCTCAAAGTGAGCTAGATTTTCGCGCTCATTATCAACACCACAACAGTGAAACTAAAACAACACCAAAACCAAACAAGTTTATTTGCATGAATGGGTTGCCGCTGGCATTTTTCCTCTTATAAATACGAAATTTTATGTGTCCAGTACCACGGAATCCGTAAATTTTCCGGAAATTTCGATTTCAGTTTCGAAATCAGCGTGGTCGAATTGCCCTATGACCAACTTTTGAGTGAAATCGGAGACAAAAAATTTTTCGACCCAAAATCCGGACTTTCGTGAATTCCCGGATTTTCAGTTTTTCTGCCATAACTTTCGCTAGACGCATTTTCGGAAAATGTCGCAAGAAGGAAAGTTGTTCAGCTCGGCGAGCTCTTTCATTTGAGTACCATATTGACCACTTTTGGAGAAATTTTTCAAAATCCGGAATTTTCCGGATCGAATATCTCGAAATCCGGAAATTTTCCGGAAATTTCGATTTCAGTTTTGAAATCAGCGCTATCGAGTTACCCTATGACCAACTTTTGAGCAAAATCTGAGACAAAAAATTTTTTCGTTCAAAATCCGGTTTTCCGGGAATTCCCGGATTTTCAGTTTTTCGGCCATAACTTTCGCTAGACGCATTTCCGGAACATGCCGCAAGAAGGAAAGTTGTTCAGCTCGACAGCTCTTTCATTTAGTACCATATTGACCACTTTTGGAAACATTTTCAAAATCCGAAATTTTCCGGGTCGAATATCTCGAAATCCGTAAATTTACCGGAAATTTCGATTTCAGTTTCGAAATCAGCGTGGTCGAATTACCCTATGACCAACTTTTAAGCAAAATCGGAGACAAAAAATTTTTACGTTTCCCTTGGTCCCCCCTTACCATTCTAAAAAATTCCGGGTACCGCCATTTCCGGAATCCGGGAAGTACCGAACTGCCCGCGTTTCCGGGAGCACTTTAGGTCACCCCCAACCCCCCCTGAAAATTTCAGCCAGATCGGTCCAGCCAATCAAAAGTTAGAGGGGGGGGGCAAGAATCCGGAGAATAAATAAATAATAAAGAAATAACGGACATACCCAAGTTAAAGGGTTGCCTTTTTGTGAAAAAGCGGCAACCCAATAATATGTACACACACTATACAATTCATGCACGTACCTATCGTAGCAGGTGAGCTAAACACCATTGATTGGTTACTCAGACACCATCACAGTGTAACAAAAATCGCAAGGAGAAAATTTTGACAAAACATAGAAAATGGACCAAAAACAGAACTAGACCTAAATACTGAATTTTGAAGTAAGCTTTTCGAAAAGTATTATATTATATAAATTGTTGTTAGCAAACAAACGAGCTTTCCAAATGGTGTAACTATCGTTGGCAGAAGCAAAAAACTTAAACGATTTATGAAACTTTAGCGACTTAAGGTGGCGCTTGCATTATCGGAATTATAAATATAAAATTTAGACCGATAGCTCAATCTTAAAGAAATCCCAACTAAACTTACTTTGGTTGGCGGGGCATCTTTTGACAAAATTTCGGCAACGGAGACCACATGCTTGGCTAGCTACCGGTATGGCTTAAAATTTCGCAATTTTATTAAAGCTGCAAACGACAACGTCGAATGCACTAGGTGAAAGAGCATAAAAAGCCCGTTACAACGATGTGCATATCTCTCCTGTACGTGATTGCAATCAAAAGTTACTGACGATTGAATACATGACAAAGTTGCGTTTACCATTCTCAACGCGAATGCCAATGTAAAAACCTATCGTTCGGAAATAAATTCTACAGGGCTTTTCACGTTGCTTTTGTGTTGGATTTGTTTATTATTTCATGAAATACACTGTGCGACTTATTAAAAGCATAATATTTGCGTAAAACTGAAGCGATTAGTGCGAAATTTTTCAATTTGATTTCCTCATAAATGCTGCGACCAAACTCGCTCAAATTTTGCATTCACGTTTATTTGACGGGTACGCAGGGGCAACTTTTTTAGTTTTTATTTAAATCGTATATTCCGTGAGATATTGACTTTCAAAGTTTTCGAATATTCGTAAAATACTCAAAACAGCATAAATCGAAAAACTGAAAGAATTGCCCCTGCGTTATGTTCATTTACGCATTTGTGCCAAATTTGAGCTAATTTCATTCAGCCGTTAATGAGTGACAGCGTTTTGAAAATTTCAGCTTATCCCTCTTGTGTAAGTAGCAAGCTAATCACTGGATTATTGAAATTCTCCATATTGCTAACATTTAGCACCAGCTACCTATGCTGAAAGTTTGAAATAGATTCGTTGGAAAATAAACTCAGGAGAACCGCTCCCGGTAATGCAAGCGCCCCCTTAAGTGCAACGATTTTGGCCAAATCCTAAAGGTTGTAGGACTTGGGAATTTTGAATGGTATATAATATAAACAATCCCTCGACAAAATGATCCGCAATTTCAATGGATTGAGTACGGCCCTAACGGCTACCAAAGGTGTAATTTGAACGAGAGTCATGAAGGGCCCCATTTTAAATCCTGAATCCAAGTAGCCTCTTGAAATCAACACTAAACGGATTCAATATAAAGACAACATGATAATGACATATAGACGTGCGCAGTGGCCTTTTGCTTAACATTCTGGGGCGCTCTCCGAACTGTCTTATCAATACATAAATCACCTTCTCATGAAGTTTTTGCACTGAGTAGTCAAGCTCGGTATCATTTTTAAAATAATCCTTCGTGAAAACATCGTATAAAGATGAACTGAGTTCTGTTTCAACCTACAAAATTAAAACAAGTATATATACAAGCAAATAGCACATTGCTGGTTGAAAACTTATACAAAAAGTGTCATATGGGATACTATAAGCTCATTATTTTGCAAAATAAGCTCTTCACAAAAATTTCGATCCGCCTCATATATACTCAGTAAAAGTAGATGGCCGTAGCTTCAGGATTCCTGAAACGCGGGTTGCGGGGTTGACGACTGACTGGGCTTGCCTAGTACATCACGGAAGACTTAGTTAACCACAGTAGGATTTACTTCAACTGCCTCAGCTTAACGTACGTGCATAAGTTCAGGACGTCAAATGATTACCAAATTAAGCAATTTCGAACTGTGCCGTGACGACCAAGTGATTAAGGAGTGTGACTCTGGATCTGATAGTCCGAGGTTCGAATCCCCGCTGCCACAAGGCTTTCACACATCCCCTGGAGCAAGGGACTAAGTATAGTCAGGGCGGGGAAAACACACCCGAAAAGATGGGGAAAACACACCCACCCAGAGAACCCAAGGTAGCAGCTACAGATACCAGTGGCGCACATAGAAAATTTTTTCGCGGGGGGCGGACCTCAGAAAAATTTGAAGGGGGGGTCTGGGGGGCGAAGCACCCCAAAAGTTGAAAAATTGTTGAAAATTGGGTTTGAAAAGCAAAACTAAGCGTAAATTAAGCAAAAATTCATTAAATTTCGCGCCGAAGGCGCGAAAATTTTTGAAAATCTTAAAAAAGTTGCTATTGAAAGGTTTAAAACGCCGAAATAAGGGTAAATTAAGCAAAAATAAAGTTGAATTCGCGCCGAGGGCGCGAAAATTTTTGAAATTTTATGTCCGCGCCGCGCGCGGACAAAATTTTTCTTTACATCTGGTTTCGGGGGGGGGGCGGCCCCCCCCCCGCCCCCCCCCCCCCCTTAAGGTGCTGGTTTCCTTTTGTGCCGTGCTTTCTTAGTAATTTTTTGAACCGCTATAACTTTCGCAATATTGGGAGTTGGAAAGAGCTTTATACATCATTTTAAAGCTTATTCTCCCTACATTCACATGAGCTTACGAAACTGGCAAAAATAGCAAAAAAATTGCAGTAATTTTTTGACATACTGACTTCTAACATAAAGAATATAGACCAAAAATTTTTGAACATCGATTTCTCAAAACTGAAGAATCGGCCAAAAGTTCTTTATGTGCCATGATATGAAGGACATATGGGCCGAGGGACGTTTTTTGGATTTGGCTCAACAAGTCTCAATACTCCAGAAACTCCGGCAAATGTGCGACGACACGAAATTTCGCAACTTCGCATTGAGTTTTCTTGCTACTCGATATGTTTTAGCCCAAAACAAGAAAAACGTCCCTCCGCAGAAGTGCGAATTTCAATTTTGCCCAAAATCTCCGGAATCTGTCGAGT
>JASAND010014767.1:0-53713 GCA_030248195.1 Trissonchulus latispiculum
GATAATTCTAAGTCAGAATGTCTACACTATAAAAGAGGCTTTTGAATCAAGAAATTTCATTATTGCAAGATATTTTGTGAGCATATGTTTGATTTTAAAGTTGGTATGGCTAACCTATTGAAGAAGGTTTTCAGCTTTGTCCTGTGCTTCACAGCAGTGGAAACTGTTGTAAACGCCCTGATTCAGGCCTACTGCAGTATCTTTGAGCAGCTTGTGCAGGGGCACGCCCTCCTGGCCTGCGCCCGGAGCAGGCAACGCAACCGAGCGCATCCAGGAGCGAAGGTGCAAAGTAAGAATAAGGGGGACAAGTGGAAGCTTCGTCAAAGATTTGATTTGACGGAGCCAGACACCGGCAACCTGGTCAACCCTCTGACCCTGGTGTCCTGATGGTACACCAGGATCCCTCGACCCGGGACCCCTCAACACGGCCTGCTCCGTACTGGCGTCATCATTGCCATAGAGAGGGTATCCTCATGGATTGGGCTTCCCCTGTACTATCACTACGGCGTCATCGTTCGTTCTCGTGAGGGCACATTATTGTTGGCAGAGTTATCCTCCAACTACCGGATTGAGCTCCGCCCTTTGGAGGATGTTATTGGGAAGGACCGCTTCTTCATTGACGGCCGATGCAGGGTAGAAGCTAGTCCAAGGCGCAGCCCAGGAGAAATCCTGTGTTTGCTGGCGCAAATTGTGGGGAAGGAAAGTGACTATGACTCAATGGACTTCAACTACGAACATTTCGCATCTTGGCTGGTGTACAGGTGCGTGCTGAGCCGACAAGCCGCTACCTTTCCCACCACGGCAAATGCACTGAGCGTCCAGTATCGGCGTTCTGGCAATCCAACCACTAAGGGATTGCTGTTAAATAAAATCAATGTGGTGGATCTGTCCTTGGTAGATTAGAGAAGTGAACGTTTTGGTGAAAATATTGTATTTTGTGTTTGTCTGTTTGTTTGTCAAATTATTTACATATTAATATATATATATATTTATATATATATATATATATACAGTGAATTGTGTTTGATGTTGTTGCTCAGTGTAGGAAGTCTGGGCAAGTAGAGTAGGGGGCCCAAGAATACTTCATTAACAGTAAACAGTTTAAGAAAAATAGTAGTAATATCTTTATACTAAATGCACGCCTATTAAGGGCAGGCCCAGATTAACTATGCGATATCAGTGGGCTTTCAGAGGTAAAGTATAGGTGATTCTTCGATCCATTTGTCCCTCTGATTAGCTGACCTAATCTTGGTTTGGGTAATATGGACGGATCATGAAACAAAATCACGGCAGACATTCACAACCCTGGCGTATTTCTTTTCGTTGTATGTGATTTTACCTAGTACGTGTCTGAGTGCTCTAAAGCTAAAGCAAAAATATACCCTACCCTACCTATGTACAATAACTTAACCCAACATAAAGCATGCACAATACAAACAGAAATGCCATGCAAACACATGAATTTTTAAATCTTCTGCTGCCTCGTCGTCTTCTTTTCACTCTTCATCTTTAGGTTTGGATGATGACAAGGAGAAACATTGTTGTACCGTCCCAAAGTGAAGACATCTAAAATAAAATCGTAAAAAAGTATCGAAGTTGAAGTAGCAAGCTTAATGTTATTTAACATTTGGAGCTAGCAGCTTGTCTGCATGTTATGCGCAACTATGAAGCGCAAGCAAATAAGCAATACTATAAAGCAGTCTTCTTAGTTTTGTTATAATATAACAGGTAGGTAAAATCATTTCCCGCCACTCCATAGAGACAACAGAGGTCGATAGCTCCGACTTGGTTGAGGACTTGACGATATCTACATTGAATGTGGAAAGCTTAAAACGGAAAGTCGTCACCTTCATACTTTTGTGCCAGCAAGCTGGAAAAGCCTTTGCAGCCAGTACAGATGGCTGAAGATTTGCTCCTATCAAAATGTACCGGTGTGGTAACCTAAGTGAAGCGCTACTGATCAGGCTTATCCCTGGGCAATTTTCTTATGGGTGGGGGGCTCACCCGAAATGGGGGGCATTTTTTTAGATTTTTCAAATTTTTACTTTTTACGTGTGAAAGCTGCAAAAAATCGCTAAACTAATTTTAAGTGTTTTTAAGCTAAAATATCGAAAATTGCCTTTGAAAATCCGGCGAAGCCGAAAAATTTTTGAAAATTTAGCGTAAAAATGGTAAAATTTGGCAACTTTTTGGCCATATATATACCCTAAAATTAAGACAAAATTGAATTTCTGGAAAAATTTGATTTTTGACGTTCGGCAAATAAAAATGACGTTCAGAAAATAAAAACGACGAAAAATTGATGAAATTCGATTTTGAAAAAATCCGCTGCCCGCCCCTCCCTTCGTCGGCGACCTCCTACCTCCCCCCTAGGGTTGTCCCTAGGCCGTGTAGCTGGCTTCGGGCCCTGGGCCGCGTATTTATAAAATGTACACTTCATTCGCGCAGCAAGAAAGTGTACAGCGATATAGCGCACATTTTCAAAATGTACCTACGATTCGCGCGGCAGGAAAGTGTACAACGATTTCGCGCACCCTAAGAAAATGTACACCGTTTTCGCGCAACACTTGTCTGTATACATATACATAGCTCTATGCATATGCAAAGTTATATATTGATAAAAAATGTGACTTCGAATATGTACTCCTACAGCCCAGGACAACAAGGACAAGCTCAAAAAATGATTATATTATCATTCCACTAGGGATAAATATTTTTTCGGGTTCATTCAATATGTACAGTGAAATACTCAGTCAACAGATGGGAGGGGGTCATAGTGCATAGTTCAAACTTCCGTGCATGAAACCGTTATTTTTACCGGACATTTTTGAAATCTCCAGTTCTGGATGATTTTTTCTGGACGAAGTTTTTGCCTTCATTTTTGTTCCGCCTGGAGGCGGAATTATTGCTTTGGAAATTGGATGCTTAACACTAGGGATCCAATTTCTAATGGTATGTTTCTGTATGTTTAACACTATTTTCTAGTAGCTTTTTTTAGCCGCGGGGGGCCGAGTGATTGACAGCAAAAGCTTTGATTTATTTAATTTTTGGGATTGTTCCTATTGGGAAAATTGTGTACTTTTATACAGCACATTACATTTTACAATAAAGGGGTGCAAGTATTTTTGCCATTTTCTCTCTTCTCCCCCTGCCGAAATCGAAAAGAGAAAACTAAATAGATGGATTTGGAACAATATGCAAATTAGGTATAAGAGCAGAAATGCTCAGTTGAACAGTCTTGTGTCCGTGCGGCTAAATAAGCAGCCCATTTTTAATAAATTATTATTGTACTGTCGCCTTGGCTATTGACCGCATATTGTAGCATATTTCAAGCTTTTGCGAGACTCAACGGCTATTGCATGCAGAAAGTTACCCGGTTTAGTGTTTAATCCCTAAATCACCAAATCCCTTCAAATTCCACCATTATTTTTACAGTATTACGATCTAATAATTGGCATTAAACTATGATAGGTTTGGGCCGGTAAATTGTATCTGCTTGCGCCGTGCTCTCTTCACCAGTTTTATAAATATTTCAATTTTTACTTCTTAACTCTTACTGAAAGAATTTTGCGAACATGCAAGTCTAGTTCGAAAAATTATTCTCTCAAGAGCTAAAGGCAAGTTTCCGAAACAATTGTTAATTATTAAGTTATATTATAAACATTTTTGATTTAAAAATACCTTTGAAATCGGGATCCCGCCAGATGTGCGTTTCAGAAATAATAATGCCCCAGACTAACCGTTTGCTGCTTGGACTTCCTATCTACTCCGGGCACAAAGCTTGCACTCACAAAATAAGTTTAATCCATCAGTTCGCTTAACTCCCATTATAGCATTGGACAATGATATAATACATTCCTCCTCAAACACTGTAGCTGCAGCTAACTGATAAAATTAATAAAATCCTTCTTTTCTTTCAATTTCCTTCCATTGCAATAATGCTCACAACACTTGATATGGTTCAACTCTTTCTCTTATTATACATTACACCACTGCTCTAATGCGGAATCATGCCCCTTTTAGGGGCCTGCTTGTTTACTCTCACCACACTGGGGGTTGCACCAAATAACTTCAGACTATTTTAGGTAATCAGACTAGCATGCTAATCAGAATCTCTTCCAGATGAGTTCATATTAACAAATTTCATCGAGGTTTATAATTTAGATATGGCATTAGACTTTAGTCTTATGTTAGTGCGGTTTTAATCAGTGTTGGCACCTGGGATGGGATCCCACGGGATCCCATGGGATGGGATGGGATGGGATTGAAAACTCATCCCACATGGGATCAATGGGATTTCGTGGGATCATATTGCCTCACACTGCCTTCAAACAGCGTTTCCAAATTTGGAGAAAGCCCCTTATTTTAAATCTGGCATAAAAATCGCTTCATGGCCCCGTGGCTTTGATCGTATTGTAGTTGTTGTTATTTATATTGCTATTGAATTTATTGCCTTAATTGATTACTACTTTATTGCCTTATTCTATCCTCTCCTGTGGTTATTCCCTGCTGTGGTTGCCTGAATCTCTCTTGAGGGATAAGGGTAGCCACTATCCACTGGATTATGGGTGAGCCCCCGGGCAATCCCCCGGCCAATTCAACGACTGAAGACGAAGTGATGGACGATTTGGGCCAACCCACGGATCAAGCTGAAAACAGGAGGTTAGATTCTTTACAGAAAACTGGGTATCTCGTGACCCCAGATGATTATATTGAAGAGTCTATTGGGACTTTGGTAGAACTTTTGGTAGATAATAACGATGAACAGTGCTTTCTTCAATTTGTGAGGCGCGCTGGGCGGTACCACCTTAAGCTCACGTTTCTAAACAAGGAGCAAAGGGACAAGGCGGTGGACCAGGGGGTGAAGATGGGCCAGATCCTCGCACCCCTTGAGGTACCCCGGGAGGAGGAGGAGCGGAGACGGCTCCACCTCCAACCTATCTTCTTATACGATGTGCCCATCACTGACTCTGAGGCCCATATTACCAGTTGGATCCGGTCCCTGGGATTTGAGGTTGCTAGCCCATACCGGTGGACCTACCATAAGACTCCTTCTGGGCGGAAAACCCCTATCCGGGATGGGGGCCGATCCGTCCTCATCAAGGTCGAAAACATGCGGGAGGTCCTTGGCTACGCCACCTATCCAGCGGAGGGAACCGGGACCCCACAGCGGGTACAGATCTGGTATCCCAACTGGGGGCGGTGGTGTCTGCGTTGCTTCGGTAAGGGACATCACCGTCGGGACTGCACTAACCTGGAGGCTATCTCTAGACCGAGGCCAACAAACTCTGGGGGAGGCAGGAGGTGGGAGACGGTCCCTCGCCCTCCCAATCCCGTCCCCCTGGGTGCCTTCGTGGGAGAATCGGATGTGGAGGAGAGCGGAAGTCAATCAGAGCTGGAGTCACTAGGGAAGGCGGAGTCCAAACGGCGGAGGGACAGGTCGACGGAGTTCATGGACGCCAATTCGTCAGTGGAGGAAGAGTGCTCGGTAGAGGTCACGGACCTCACGGAGGAAGAGGACCAAGAAGTGGAGGACCAGGGTAGCAGTCAGGCGGAGGGAGCTCAAGGTCAGGTTCAGGCCCAAGTTCAGGGTTTGGATTGGGCCGCCTTCATGGCCGCCTTCCCCTACAGCAATCACTACGCCCGGGCACCCTTCACTCTGGAGGACAAGGACTATGCCACTTCAGAACACTACTACTATAACCGGAAGGCCTTGTTCATGGGCGACCATCATGAAGTCAAAGTCCCCTAAGGTGGCCAAGTCTGTAGGTGGGAAGGTGAGAACGGAGGCGAAGAAGATGGAGGAGTGGAAGACCACGGAGAAGTAGAACGCTATGTGGACCGCCATCTCTGCTAAGTTCAAGCAGAACTACGATGTCCGGATGGCCCTGCTGGCGACGGAGGGAGCACGACTAGTGGAAGGGAATCCCAACGACACCTTTTGGAGTTGTGGATTCCCCCACACTGATCCCAGAGTCTCTGATCCTACCCAATTGATTGGCAAGGACATACTGGGGGACACGCTGACCCTCCTCCGGACGAAGATGCTGCGGAAGCCGGAATATAAGCAGGAACTGGCGGACTTTCTCAAACCTCCTGGGACATCAAAGTGACCAAGGACCCCCAGCGAAAAAGGCTCCACCTCCACAAAAGACTTAAGTAGTGATGGGTATGGAGCCGTGTTCGGTATTCCACAAGTCATGGCTCCCATCACCTTTGTTAGCATTAACCCTAATGGGTTGAACAGGCACTCAAAAGTTGACCAACTCTTTATGAATGTTCAAAATTCTTGCATAGTTTTTATTCAGAGACAAATTCTATGAACACCGATCCCTACTTTGAACGGGTAATGAGCCCAAATTTTAAAATTTTCCACTCAGTTTTTAATGCTAACAGAGGTGAGGGAGTCTGTATTTTGATTAGTCACTGCTTAGCGGGAATCTTCGACATGACCTATGAAGCGTAAGGGAGGGTGCTAATAGTGGATGCGAAAATTGCTAATCGAAAAGTATCTCTAATTAACGTTTATGCTCCAGCAAGGTTTGAAAGAAGGCCAGCCTTTTTTGAAACTTTGTTGGAGAATATAAAAAAGAAAGTTTCAAAAGATCATGTTTTGATTTTGGGCGGCGATTTTAATTCCGTACCTGATTTGAAACTGGATAGAGAGTCTACGGCCACTTCAGCTTCAGCCCTCATGTACACAACAAGAGGGCGAAATGAGTTTGAAATTCTTCAAAATTATTACAAATTCGTTGGATGTTTTTAGAGAAAAGTATCCTAAAAAGATAGAATTTAGGTGCAAAAGTGTAAATCAGGACTGTCGGAGTCGACTTCATAGGATATATGTAGCATAACGACATTTGGGTGCTTTTCTAACCGTTGAATATGCTCCTGTTTCTTTTTCAGATCATTCAATTTTGAGAGCAAAAATTGTTGATTCACTTTTCCATCAGGCCCGGGGGCCTTCCTGTTGGAAAATGAATACGAAAGTTTTCGAAGATCCCTTCTTTTCTCTTGACTTTGACTTCGGTTCGACGTTCAAAATTTGTTCGAACAATCGCGAACAGAAAAGGAAATTCTCGAAAACTGGACTTGGTTTAAGTCTGAAGCGAAAACCTTGTTCAAGTTTCACAGTAGAGCTATTGCTCAAAGAAAGAAACTGGAAATTGAAGACTTGGAGAACCGGTTAAAGGCAGCTCAATTTTGCAATGATCTAGTTCAGCAAAAGGAAATCAAAGATGGTTTGCGAGAACTGGAATTGAAAGAGATCGAACAAACTTTAAGGACGAGCTCATAAATCCGAGCAATTGTATGATACAATTTCAATTGTTAATGCGAACAAGCAAGATTTTTGTGCAAAATGTGCCTGATTTGATGACAAATATTTGTGGTAAATATAGACCTGCTGCGAGTGTGTAAGCTTTGTTTGAGAAAGTGTGCTTATGCAGAATTTTATCGACATTGAAGCCTTCCTGTATGGTCGAGAAGTTTATACCTCAGATGAAATGCTTAAATACATATGTGCCTTAAAGCAGCAATGAGGGCGAATAAATGATTCTTCATGCTTGAGCTCTTAAGCTTATGGTTAGTGTCAGTAGTGTTGCAGTAGCAATTTTATTTTATTCATTCATTTGTTATAAAAAATAAATGCAAAATTAAGTCTGATGAACTTTTACTAAAGCAAGAATTACTTCATTGATATATTAGTTGATATATCGTTCTAATAATTCGTAGTTAAAACTACGACTTTAGCTTTTGAGTTTTGACTGTCTTTCAAAAACTCAGAGCAACATCAAATCAGATAAATTTGTATAGGGGGCAATTATTTCGGGAAAGGAAATTATTCGGGGAACCCTTCTAACCCTTTCGCTTGGGGGTGGGGAACAAACCTTTAATTCGAATTCAAATCATATCATTGTAACAAATGTTAGCTTTCACTCTTCATAATTTCTTAATTTGCATAAGAAGCATCGTTCCTTCCTAATGTAAGTGCTCTTCTTCATTTCTAAGAACCTAATTTGCATATCGTGACGTGAGTTTTACCATGGAGCATATGTATTTTATACGCAGGACTATCAATTATCAATCAATCAATCAATCAATTTACTACATGCTTAAATATTTTCAAAACCGATTATAGTAGACCTGCTGCGCCGAGGCTCAGCAGGAAAAAGATTGAGAAAAGAGAAGGCGAAAAACGGTACTTCTATACTTTAAAATCCGAAGCAGGGGTTCAAATTACGGGAAATGTTAACATCATTTCAGAAATGAGGGCTCAGTATCAAAAACTATTTGCCAGTTCTGGCATAGATCCCAGAAAAGCACAGGCTTTTCTGGAAATGACGGAAAATTCCGTACCAGAAAATTTGCAGCAAGAACTAGAGGCTAAATTAGTACAGAAGAAGTTGAAAAGGCGATTAAGCAATTTTCAGTAGGCAAGGTTCCAGGAAAAGACGGACTTGCCATTGAATTTTATCTATCCTGTTTGTATCTCGCTGCGCCTTGGCTCGCAAAAATTTTCAACAATTTTAAAAACTGGAAAAAAGCCACAAGATATGTACATGGGGATCATTTTCCTACTATACAAGGGCAAGGGCGATAGATCAGAGCGGAAAAATTGGCGTCCACTCAGCACGTTGAATGTGGATTACAAAATTTTTGCTAAAGTTTTGACAAATAGACTCGCAAAGGTCATGCCAATATTAGTCAAATTTGATCAAACTTGCGGTGTAACTGGAAGAGATATTCGAGATGGAATTCTAAGTTTACAAGGAATTTTAAATTACGCTAAGCATAGAGATAAACCTTGTATTTTTCTGTCAGTAGATCAAATGGCAGCATTTGATCTAGTTGACTGGGATTTTTTTAAACTGGTTTTGGAAAAATTTGGCCTCGGCCCAAAATGAGGAGATGGATCGGATCCATCTACAGAGAAAACTTTGTCCAAAGTTCTTTATTAATTAACGGGTACGTGTCTCTTCCTTTTAATTTAGAAACGGGTATCCGTCAAGGCTGCCCGCTTTCACCACTTTTGTACGTTCTTTGTAATGAAACTTTTCTAAATCACGTTCGAAAAGTGAATATAATTAAGGGAATTAGAATTCTAGGAAGAGAAAATAAGGTCACCGCCTATGCGGATGACACAAACTTTACATTGAGAAATTTTCAATCAGTTGAACAGATTTTTAAAGAATACAAGGAATATGAGAATATTTCCGGAGGGAAACTCAAAGTTGAGAAAACTGCCCTACTTTTGGCTAGCGCGGTCAGGCGGGAAGAAGTTCCGCAGGAGCTAAAGCAATATCTAAAATCTGAGGTCAAAGTCTTTGGGGTCTACATTTTCGAAAATGGAATTAAAAACAGAAAAAACGAGGCAAAATGTGAGGAAATTTTGGAAAAACTTGGGTTCTCATTTCCTCCTGTGAGGTCTTCAGCCTATGCTAGAGTGGTTAGTCTCATAACTTATCACCTATCTGGGCTCTGGTATCTCTCGTGGTTTTTGAGTCCCTCCGGAAATATAATCACAAATTTTCGAAAAGGGATGAAAACTTATATTTGGCATCCGGTTACAACTCGAAATTTGCTCAAGTTTGAGTGTGCTTGCTTGCCTAAAAACAAGGGAGGCATAGCCTTTCCGAATATAGAATTTAGAATTTTAAGTCAAAGATTAGCCATTTTAATCAGGCGAAAATTGGGGGTGGCGCAAGCCTGGCACCCAATTTTCGACTATTTCTATGAACAAGTTGATTCAAAGACTGCAAGTTACCTTAATCGTGTTCAAGTTCCCGATTTTTACAAAGAAATCAGAAAAGCTATGCTTATTCTGAGCCTGGAAATAAATCCGGCTTCGATTTTTATAGAGGGAGTTCAATTTTTAGCAGAAAATTTATCAAGCTTTAACTTTAAAGAAAGTTTCCGGAAAAGCAAACTCCAGAATTCAATATTGGTCTGAGAAATTCCAAAATATTCCCAGGCCTGATTGGGAATATATTTGGGGTTCCATGAAAACGAAATTTGTCGAAAGTATTGCTTTAGACATTCATTTGAAGCTTGTTCATAATGTTTTAACAACGAACAAGCGTTTGCATCAAATGAATCAAAATTTGTCAGAAAATTGCGAATTTTATGCTCAAAATTTGCCAATTTTCGTGCCAGAAGATCTGATTCATGCATTCGTAAAATGCCAGAGAATTAGATCTATCTGGCTTCAAGTCAACGGATTAATCCAGTTAGTGGCTGAGCCTTCCCAGCAATTCGTCCAGAGAGACCTGACAACTCATGAGAAGATTCTGGGGATCGTGATCCGAAGAAATCCAAAGCTGTTGGCTAATCTCAATCTCCTAATCCAGCAAGCTCAGTGGGCAATCTGGTTCTCAAGAAGTACCTATTGGTAGACTCAGAGGTTAGTCGACACCTGGGACATCTTTGTCAGCTCTCTTGTGCGAATTGCAAGGAATGCTAACTCATTTTCGCATGAAATTGCAGTTAGGCAAAAGTTAACTGGAGAATTTGGAATTTTCGAGCAAAATGAAATGGGAATTTTAGAGATGAAAAGATTTTAATGGAAAATTTTGAGTGAGGCATTTTGCAAGAAAATTCAAATTCTAAGCTCAAAAATTGCAGAGAAGTAATTTGGTCTTGTGGTAGAATGCTGCAATTCTTGTTAAAATTATGCAAGTTTTGAGAGAAAAATAGACTGTTTGCGAGAAGCTAGAATAATCCACTATTTGGAAAGGAGCTTAGTAAGAATTGAATTCGATTCCAGGAAAGGAGCTTAGTAAGAATTGAATTCGATTCCAAAATGGCCAAAGATCCCTCAAATGTCCAACAAAATGACAATTTGAGCACGGAATTGTAAGGGGGAAGGGACCCTCCCACCCCCAGAGCCTCCTTGTTACAGTTCAAACCCACTCCCCACCAAATACAGCACGCAATACATATAAAAAAACTTCCTAATTCCCTAGCATCACACATCTTTAATTACATTACAACAATTAAAATTTTTAATGCAGCGGCCCTGACTGCAGGAATTTCTGGGCCTGATCCAGAGTGATGGCAAGGCGGCAGGAAGGCAGCTCTTTTCTTCATCACCAGCTGCCAGTGGTGATAGAAAATAAAAAAACCGACAATTATGTCGGTGGCAAAATTAATTAATTAATAAAATTAATAAATTGCCGCCCGCCGGGCGGCAAAAATAGGCTGCTGACTGAAATTTCTGAGATTTCAGAAATTTCAGTCAGCAGCCTAACACTGCAACAACTAGAGCAAGTATCCCCTAAAAGGGGGAATTAATTCCGCTCAGGTGTGTGAGTGTATTAGAAAGTTTCTGCTTTGCTTATTAGTAATTACGTTGATTAGACTTTATTTCTTGCATCCTTCGTAGTGATGCTGCTTCGACTGGCAAAATCGACCTTCGTTCTGATCTAGACTACTACGAAATTTCGATCCAATCGGACAGATAGACCTACTGCATCTTTTTTGAATCCGACACTGATACTATTCTTAGGATTTGTGTATTTTATTTGGTCAAAAGGTATTTTGTTAAAAGATATAGCTTCATGTATCTGTGCCGTCAGTTTTTAAAACAAGATTTAACACACTATTCTAGCTCAGTTGTTTGATTGCGAGCCTACCCTTGGTTTGGTTTGGTTGGCATCCCCTGTTTCCGGCAGTACGCACTTTTAAAACTTGACCGATCGACCAAAAACTTTAGGTGTGAGTGTGCATCTGAACTCCGAGAAAATGTGTCCATAATACATAAATACTAACGTGATGTGTAGATACCATTCGCAAGCACAATTTAATGGGAACTGACCTTGGTCTTATAAACCTAATTTGCATATTCAACTTTTCGGGATTTGTGAGAACGAAATTCACATCGGATAAGGGGGAACCCAAAGAAAGAATGATGGAATTTCTTGTTTGAATTAATTAATTCTATAAATCCAAAATTCTTTAATTCTGAGTAGCTTACAAAGCACACAGACTGGCAGCCCTCCAAGCCTATAACTTATGACGATTTAAAATGGTTTCTATTGATAAATTTAAGACTGGACGCAAAGTTTCTTATCCGGACTCAATGAAATTTTAACGGGACGCAAGCTAGACGCAACATTATTTCGGGAGAAAATTCACTTTTGTAAGAGTAACAAGTATGCCCCAAAAGGGGCAGTATTCCTTTATAGACCTTTTCTTTATTCAATTGCAAAATTGTTTTTGTAGGAAGCTCCAGGTTTTGTTTACAATTTCACTTGACTTCTCTCATCAGGGAGAGCAAGCATATGCTTGCCATGCCTGCAGGCTGAACTTGTGATATCCAGCGCAAGCTAGTACCTACCCACCTACTGCACCGGTGTGTAGCTCCCAAGCTACACTGGTGCTCAAAAATCTGCAACCGTTTAGATTGCTGGCAGTCGAAGACTGCGAGACGGCTCTCAGTTCTGTTCCTTAAATAGGTTCTAAACCTAATTTGCATAATCCAAATGCAAAAAATCTGACCTAAGCTAGCCCTGTGTTGAAGATAGGGCTTCTAAATGGAGAAATGACTCACTATCCACTAAACATATAAGTTTCCATTTTATACATTCCTGCTCCACCAGGAATAAAAACTTGGCTCTGCCCCCAGACCCCCGGTGTTTCCCACTTTGTCATGGAATGCCAAGGTGCAAGGTCATGCCTCAATGTAACTCAATGTTATTTGTTAAGTTGTTGTCCACCTGTAATAAATACATAGAGCTTACTTGATGCATAATCGTGAACATTTATATTGTTCTCATTCAACACGTCAGACAGGATCAAGATTGTAGTAAAGTAAACCCCGAAAATAACAAATTTGTAACTGTAGCAGGAGCAGAATATCCAAATTTGTTGATTCTTCTAAAAAACCTTTTTCGCAAAAACTACACAAATTTCAATTTGAATTATATAATGCAAGGCTACCATTTTTGTAAAATTTTCAAATACAAAAGGCCTATGTACCTGCATTTCACGATGAATTTATTGTAACTAGCGTTAATAGTAATATGGGGAATCCTTTCAAGAAGCAGTAATTCTCATGGTTTTGAAAATGGAATTTATATTATATTTACTAGCTTTCTTCTTAGTGATATTAATTTAATAACTATTTCATTAATTTTTAATACCGTAATTAGTTTATCTATAACATTGAACATCGGAATAATGTATGCCAATAAAATCGAAAATTACTCACGAAATGCGTTAAATGCTACAGACGCTAAACTAATCTTTTTAAACATTTCCATTACGGATTTAATCAGTAATTGCAAAAAACCTCCAACTTCGGGGGGGCTCCGCCCCCCAGACCCCCCGCTGCTCACTTACAATGCTGTTTTCAGGGATCAGTAGTTCTGAGAGTTTTCGAAACTGAATGTATGTTTGATATTTACTACCCTTTTCTCAATGTTATTCCTAAACGTTTCATTAATTTTTAATACTTTAATTAGTTTAACTATATTATAACATTGAAATGTCGGAATGTGTGTCAATAATATTGAAAATTACTCAAGGTTTTGCGTTAGATGCAGCAAGACACAGGTGCCAAATAAAATCTTTTTAAACATTTCCATTACAACTTCTGGGGGGCTCCGCCCCCCCACACCCCCCGCCGTGTACATTGGCCGCATCTCTATTCTATAGGCACCCTTGTAATCGTGCATTTTAAGTAGCATCAACTTTCTAAATGTGTAAATAGTGTTACACTTTAGGAATTATCAAAATTTTTAAAAATAAAAATTTTTTGCACAGAAAACACGATAAAACAAAAATTCTACCTGGACGCAAAATTTCTTAACCGGACGCAACTTAAACTTAGCGGGACGCAAGGTTGACGCAAATCCGAAAACCAAAAAAAACCCTGAATCTACGCATATGTAAGTCTAGATGCCTCGCGGAAGTAATCGATGAAATCCCGCATTGCAACATTTTTTGCAACTCTTGTAAACAACTTCTTAAAGTTAGACTTAGCGAGCATCTTTCAAGATCCCATAGCGCAAGTGTCAAGGCGCTCGTACCTCACTGCGACGATCGTGGGTTAGACCCCCACTGGGATTAAAACTTTTTGTTTTCAACTTGGAAAACTAGAAGCAGCCCAAATTTACTGAAAGGTGTAATGGGGAAAGGCAAAACCACCCTTGACTCTCTGTGTTTATTTTTGTATCATTCGTTCCATGTATGTCTTGTTTTTGTTCTGCCTGGAGGCAGAACTATTTACACGGAATTTGGCCATGTTTAACGTTACAGAGTCCTCTCTTAATACGAAAGCAGCATTGTGCTAGTATAGTCTCCGCTAGTTCTTTTTTTAACCAAAGGGGGCCGAAATAGTTCCTCTTAATTTTGTATTATTTTCTTTTTAGGCTTTGTAATTCTGGCTAGAATTCACTTAACATAACTTTGATTTCTGGTCCCTCCTTTGAAATTATTTTGGCACATGCCCCTTGATTTTATTAGTCTGCATTTCTGTCCCCCCGTCATTTATGAGCATCACTGATTTAGTTTTAGCAAGTATATAGTAACTTTGCGTTTATGCAAATTAGATTTGTGTACGTTCTGATCAGTCAGCTTTATGCTTCCTGCTTAACAGGTTGCGCTTAGGTTGTGCCTTGTCCATGTGTTCTGATCTCAGTTCAAAGTATAACGGACTACGGAGTTCTTTGTCTTTCTGAAAAAATTCTGAAAAAATATAACTGACACCAAGCCGTGAAAAACGTTTCAGTTTGTTGGAAACATGTACACAGTAGTTGATATCATGCTTATAAAGGTAGATCAATCAAATGACACTACCAAAACAACAAAACGCTTTTCAGTAGATTATCTGCAGGCTGCTAATTGCTAGAAAAGTAGGAAGAAAGCAAACATCCGACACTACCTTCGTTCAAGGACAAAGTACTGTATTATCAATCCCCGGTTTACTGTCCGGTTACTAAACCGGAAATTGGTTGGCGAATCTGATGCAGGTTCTTACGTCAGATTCGCAACTCGCTTTAAAATAGAATCCCTAATCTAACTTCCTACCCTAATCAAACATGAGGCAATGTTGGCGTACAAATGAGTTTATTGTATAACTTACAGTTTATAATCCATAGAGAGGGCGACGCACAGCTAATACAAAGTAATGGCACTACTGGCCGACTGATCGCAACTCACAACATAAACCAACTGATTAATTAGACTAATTGATCCGATGACTCATAGTCTCAGACCGACGTAACTACACAGAAGTAATGATTACTTTGAATGGTTGTTTAGAATGATTGTAGAATCGCAGACAGTAATTGCTAGTTTTTCACATCATCCCCCTGCGAAAGTTTTTTAGCGCCTGCTAAAAATTCAGAGATAACGAGAGTTGCCACCATAATTCGAGAATTAAACATAGATGGAAAATTTCAAAAAAGAAAACCACATGGGCGACCAGTAAGCAACCGTTAAGAAGTCCTGGCGCTTTTACTACCCATGAAAGAAAGTAACTTCAAGAGTAAGCCAAGAGACTTACAAAAGAAAGTACAAAGTTTAAAGAAAATATGAAAGTTTGGTAGCGAAGTGGTAGTCAAATGCAGGCCAATCGAAACTGGGGATTAACTACTGACTTACACGTAACTTGATAACATTTTAAACGATACTGCGATTCAAATTTAGATAATGAAAAAAGAATAAGTATAAGTCAGAGAATAAAGGATCGAAACCCCATATGAAAAAGTAGTACCCTTAAGCCGCTATGGTTAGAAAACCCAATTCAATCAACTCAACCCAACACACAAAACTCACATACTGACAATGATAATTATATACTGGCCAGACAATGCAAAATAAATGACTGTACAGAGAGTAAAATATGACAAGAGTTATGCTTTACAACAAAAGTTCAAAGGTTATATGTGACATAGTATCTGTACAGCAGTAGTCAAAAGGTTAAGTACAACATTTATGCGTACAACAAAGAATCAAATTCCTAGCTAAACAAGTACAGAACATAACAAATAGGTACAGGTTACTCTATACAGCAATATTCAATGAGTGTAAATACCGCAAAAAATATAAGAACAATACAAGTAAACTATACATACTCTCACAGACGAACTAACAGTAATAAAAGTAGGATTACAGGTTCACAAGTAAATAGTAGAAAGCACAGACAGAAACTGCCGTTTACAGCACAACCCGTCTTAGCTCAACTCTTGGCCCTTGGCTTAAAGCCCTCATCTCTCGGAAATTGTGCAACAGCAAATAGCAGTTTAAAGAAAATACAAGAAATCCCAAAATTTTCAAAGATAATTTCAAGTATAATTTAACAAACAGCAATAATATCTATATGTCCTAACAAGTCCTAACAAATATAAGTTATCAACACGTTATCAACTTCTCAGTTTTAAATGGTTTTGTTATCGTTTCACCCCGCGCGAAAGAAATGAGTTCCTACGAATTCCACAAAACAAGTCCAAAATCTAGCTAAACAAAAACAAACAACACAATCAGAGTTGACGAGCAATTATAAACAGTACAACAAGAACAGTTTCAAAAATTAAGGCAAACTTTTAAGACTAAGGTTTAAAATGAATAAGAAAGTTTTAGAAGAGAAGAGTTAAAAACTATTACAAAAATGACAATAAATTAACTAATATAACGTTCGAACAAAAGACAGATGATGGTAAGGCAATGGTAAATGGTATGGCTACTGTGGGGCACCGGCCCTCGAGCCTTGTCGGAAGACTACTACGGGGCACCGGCCCTCGAGCCTTGTCGGAAGACTGGTAGCACCGGCAACTTGCACCGTTCAAAGCACCGTTGAAAAACACCACTGAAAGAGCCGTAAAGCTGAAACACAAAGGGGGTTAGACAAACAGTTATTAAGAATTCTCGTACTCGTAAACTTGAGATTTGCGCCAAGAATTTTATAGTTAGGATAAGCGCAAGATAGAAAAGAAATTCGACGTTTTACGTTTTAACAGAGAAACTAGAAATTCACTCCAAAAAGAGAAAAACTATGTTATCCCATCATTTCACTTGAGCTTTTATGAGGTGTGTTTAAGTAAAGATACAAACTAACTGTAATTCGCTGCATCAATACACAAAGCATGAACCTATTTCGCTATGAAGTGTGGCTTGCCGAAGCATAATTACAAAAGAATACAAAAACAACTGTACAGCAAATAAACTACATAAAGAACGAACTGAATATGTTTGGATTTTTAAGATGTTTTAAATTAATATACGGCAAAGATTAAGTGAAATATACAAAACAAAATGCCAAATATCAAAATCATCAAAGTTAGAATACAAAAGTATACCTGTACACGAACAAAATACTACTAACATCAAAAATAATACTGCAAAAGTTAAATACCACGAATTAGAAAATAGATAGCAAGCCAAACTTCAGTAATAATTAAATTCTTCAGTTAAACGTATCTGAGGCGTTTTAGGTATGAACGTATTAATAAGCCTCTATTAATTCCTTCATTCTTTCTGGTTAACCATCAATATGTACGGTGTGTACTGGTTAACTGACAAACTTTGCTTGCTTTTCAAGAAATTCCAGAATTCCAATAATTCCAAGAAGATAATCAGACAAAAATAAAGGTCAGGAAAAAATTCTGAACGTTAGCTTTTAACAAATTCCGGCTAAATGACTGGCAAAAATACAAAAAAATTACTGCGAAAAGTAGAATATTGAAAGTAAAAAATGAAAAAGAAAAATGAATGAAACCATGCTACCATCACGACAAAAACACGACGTAGAGACCTACGACATGCGCTTTTATGCGGTAGCTACGCACTAACTCGAAGATGGCCATACAAGTTGCGCGTAATGATGATGTTGAGAGCCCAGTGACCAGAGTCCTAATCGAAGACCTCCATGGCTTTGCATGCGTATTCCATGTATATACGTATCTGCCGGATTAAGAAACAATTGCTGAGAATGGCGATAACAAAGCTCGTGGCTGAGGATTTATAACCAAATCTTTCCTTTCCGAAACAAATCCATTTCTTTGCATACGTATATTTCTTCAGCTTTTCATCAGTGCTTTTATCCAAGCTATCAGCACTTTCTTTGCCCTTTTCTTCATTAAATAACAAATCCAAAATACAACCACCATTTAGGGCTATATTTACTACAGTTCCCATAACAGCTGAAGTATTATTCATAGAGCCACTTTCCATCAGAGCTTTGTTCAATTCCACTGTATTCAAGCCATTCGAGCTGGGCAAATCCATACTTGCCTTTTCAGCGTTAGCTTCCGCTGTTAAATATTTACCAGCAAAATGAGGATTTGGGATACGTATACTTTTCACTTCCAAATCATTCGAGCTTCCATTACGTTCAGGCATTTGAACCGCCGTTTCGTGGAGTAGGACAGAATCCAGGGATTTATCGCCAGCTATTAAGCCATTAGAGCATCTGAAAAAGTCTTCGGTTGGGTCGTAGTGCTCCAATTTGTGCACTGCAAAAGGCAAATCATTATTGAGATCAGTATATCCTGAAGAAGTAGCTTTCTGATCATTGTCCATCTGACCAGACTGCAACCACTGAGTCGAATTTGAAGACGCCGTAACGTGAGAACTAGATCCAGGAAAATCTTCGTCCTGGTATTTTCTGACCAATTTATGCGCTTGCTTGGAACAATTGTTGCTTTGATCCAAATTACTAGAAAGACTTGCGCTTAAACAAGTCGCTTTTTGTTTGGAATGATATGAACTGTTTTGGGGGGTCAAAAACGCAGATTTTCCAAACTTTCGTTGGAAATAACCAAAATTTGAGGGATAAAAATGTGAAAATCTGTTTGAGAACAACGCGCTTGACATGAAACTACCGTTCACTGGACTCTGAGAGCAAGAATTTGCAAATCGACCAGGAAATTTTTGAGATTTGGGCCAAATGGCACTACCGCCATATTGAAAAAGGTTTTTGGCCTCCAGAAACTCTTGGCGAAACGAACCGAGGGAACGGATACCTGTTATAGTAGCAGTTCATAGGGCTACTCCTCACTGCTGTAGTTATTTGGTTCTGGGGGTTCGCAAAAAATTTTTCGCCTGAAAAATCCGGACATACCTCAGACGTGCGAAAATGACCATTTTTGGGTGGATTTTTCTGCCTAGAAAAAGAAGTTTGAGGGTTAGGACAAAACGAATAGCTGTTTCTGGTGTAGTTTCCGATGGGGCAACTAGGCATAGCGTTGAATTTGCTCTGGTACGTAGAACTTGAAATTCGACCAGAAAAAGTTGGAAATTTGGGGTAAGCAGGCGAGACCAAATTGTGATTATGGCGAATTCCGTGAATTGGACGTCTCAAAAAATTTGAATTCGCGCTAGGAAAGCCGACAAAACCACAAGAAAAACATTTGATAGGTGGGGGCACATATAGGCTGAGAAGACTTGGGGGAGAAAAATCACGTTTTGAGCTATGCACGTATGGGGGCAATAACGAAAAATTCGAGGAAAAATTGGTTGCTCTCGGCAAAAACGCGGAATGACTTGGCTGTGTGCCTCTGAAAATATTACTAAACTGGCCACTAAAAGGAATTTGGCATCGAAAATTATTTATACGTAAAGGGCATGTAGCCACTAAATGTCCAACTTTGTGGCAGAAAAAACACGGACGAAACTGACTCATGTGAAAATTTCTGTCCCAAAAATAACTAGATCTACGCATTCTAAAATTGCAGTGGCATATTATGCAAAAAACACAAGCTATTCACCAAAAATGGTTCGAAAATTGCCACTTTGGTAAGGGGGGCGTGCCGAAAAAAACCCGAAACTGCTCAGTTATGTACGTACGTTTTGTGCGCTGTGCGCTACGGATTCAAAACGCATTCAAATCAAAACAAAATTCAAATTGCACGTATACTAAAGCAAAAAACCGACAAAAATACTGCTTTTCAATAAAAACCACAGTTGCGCCCCAAAAATAGCGAAATTTGCTCAAACGCAGAAAAAAAGCGAAAATTCTCGACGAAACAGCTGGGGAGGGGGCACGTTTCTTTCGCAAAACGGACAGAATAACACGAAAGCAGCATATGTAGCGCAGGTGGTACGACCTTCTGTTTGCTGAAAATTGACCACAAATTAGCAGTTTTCAAAGCGACAAAATTTCGTCAAAAAGCCGTTTAAAAATGCATTTTTTTCACGAAAACCAGACCAAAACGTCGTGCGTCTGCTCGGAAATTAATGCGTACGCGCACAAAAAACATAGTTCGCCTCGAATCGACCCAAAAAAGCACGGAAAACAACAAAATTGGCCAAAAAGTTATATACGTATATATCAAATTGAGGGAATAAGGGGGGGCGACGCGATTTTTAGCATTTTCTGGTTAGTGTAACCAATGAGACGAAACGGATTTTTTGTTTTCGACTCAAAAAAGCAGAAAAAAGTGTTCGAAAATGCCAAAAACGACACTAGGATCCCGAGAAAATTGAAAATGGGGTTGTTAGGGAGGTCAAAAATCCCTAAATACTCTAAAAACACGAAATACAGACAGAATCTAGCCTAAAATCGCAATTTGCGTTTAGGCTCACCGATATTTTAGGATAAAATCGCGATATTTAAGCGATTTTTCGACTTTGGGGGTCGATTGGGGGGGTCAAAAATGGTCAAAATTTGGCCTAAAACTTCAAATTTTGGCCTTAAAATGCCCTAAATCACGTTTTGAGCGTGAAAATAACGCTCCAAAAATTTATTAGGACCAAAATAGCAAGAAATTAACCGATTTTGACCTCAAAAATGCTTGGGGGGGGGGTCAAAAAATTTCACAAAATTTCGAAAAAATTTTCAAAATTTTGCCTTTAAATTGCCTAAAATAGGTTCCTGAGCGTGAAAACAACGCCCAAAAAATTTATTTCAGGCCGAATGAGCAAGATTTTGGCCTAAATCGACCCAAAAATGACTTGGGGGGTCGAAAACAATTTTTCAAAATTTGACCAAAAATTCGAAATTTTGCCTCTAGTGCGCTTCTGTTGCTCTCCTAGTGTTAAATATTCCCGAAAACAGGAATTTTTAGCACCAGGGGGTGGAAAAAACGTCCAGAGATTTTCCTAAACTAAGAATTTTGAAAATTTTATTCCCGTCTTGGGGGGGTTTGGGGGGGAGGGGGGACCGCTCAAATCTACCTAAACTTTGTTAAATTATAGGTTATTGGGCTGCCCCAATAACCCTATGCAACATCCAGTTGAATTCCCCGCCTCAAACTACCTGGGGGGGGGGGAGGGGGGAGGGTGTCCAACACCCCATAGCTACCAATCCTAAATTTTCCATTTTTCAAAAATTCAAAGTTGCACCCTCAAAAATCGAAAAAATTAAAAGTCGTTTTTATGATAAACTAAGTATCATAAAAAAATCTCCAAATCAAGAGCTTTTCAGAAATATAAAGCTTTTTGCTCAAATCGCAAAAATGAAAAAGTTATTGATATATGAAAATTGTCAAAATAAACAAATTTTCGAAATTTGACAAACCGGACAGTGGTCCTGTCACGGTCGCCAAATATCAATCCACGGTTTACTGTCCGGTTACTAAACCGGAAATTGGTTGGCGAATCTGATGCAGGTGCTTACAGAATTTATGGTTGTTTAGAATGATTGTAGAATCGCAGACCGTAATTGCTAGTTTTTCACAGTATAGTGTATACTATAATGTAAGTTGCAGAAGGAAATTGTATTCATGAATACTTTGATTGTAGACTTTTTCTTGATCGAACAGGGAGGAGCGGACATTGTGTTAGTTTGTGATATATCAACAGACAAACAAAGGACAAAAGACAGTTATATAAAAAGTTATATAAAAAGTAATATAAACAAATTAAATAAACGTTATATAATTGGTTTACACGTAAATTACAATTGCTCCGACCTAACGCAATTAGTTTCAGTTTCAGATAATTTTTATGCTCGGTTTGCAGAACTATGCTCCTTTTAGGGGTCAGCTTGTTGTGTATTTTAGCAGGTATTCATGTTGTGCCGATTTGGATCGTGAATAGTATTGCAGGTTTGTTGTGCATTTAGGCCCCGAAGTTTCATGAAGATAGCAGAAAATTCTTCAAAATTGATAGAGATTTCAGCACATACTAACATCTTTTCAAGTCAAATTCAGTAGCTCTGTTTTGAAATTGATTCTAAAATCTAGACAATAATCAGATAGGGCGTTCCTTGATTAACAATTGATACTGGTAGTTGGAATGAAAAGGAGCGATTGGATTCGCATTTGCATAAACTTTGTGGAATGTTTTGTGATTTGCATATGTTGTAGTAGAATGAAGCTTCTGAAAAAGGAAACACTGGAATTGGAAAAATGGAATCAGGCCAAATGCATCAAAGCCGGTTTATAACTGCAAAACATAAAATTTTCTAGAAATAAAAATAATTTCTAGCCGGAATCTCCTTCAGAGAATTTAAAATCAAATACAGAAATTACGAAACTAAAAATATCATACGATTTGGGAGGTGACTAAAACCAGAATCGGGATCAGGATCAGGATCAGGATCCATTTTAGGATCAGGATCAGGATCGGGTGACTAAAAACAGGATCCATTTCAGGATCGGCTTGTAACTTCAGGATCGGCTTAAAAGTTCAGGATTCGACTTGAGGGTGGCTCCTGAGTTCAGGATCGGGTGTCTAAAAACAGGATTCATTTCAGGATGGGCTAAAAATTTCAGGATCGGGTTAGTAGTGGATCCTGATTTCAGGATCGGGTGTCTAAAAACTGGATCCATTTCAGGATCGGCTTGTAACTTCAGGATCGGCTTAAAAGTTCAGGATTCGACTTGAGGGCGGCTCCTGAGTTCAGGATCGGGTGTCTAAAAACAGGATCCATTTCAGGATGGGCTTGTAACTTCAGGATCAGCTTCAGGATCGGCTTATAAGTTCAGGATTCGACTTGAGGGCGGATCCTGATTTCAGGATCGGGTGTCTAAAAACAGGATCCATTTCAGGATCGGCTTGTAACTTCAGGATCAGCTTCAGGATCGGCTTATAAGTTCAGGATTCAGTTGTTGTTGTCACTAATGTTGAACAAGTAACTACAAATTTTGTACTTGGAACCGGGAACCGGAAGCTAGAACCGCAACCGGAGCCGGAACCGGAACCAAAACCGGAACCGGAACCAAAACCGGAACCGGAACCGGTTTTGAAAATTGAAACCGGCTCCACCTCTAATTCTGAAATTTTCAGACTTTTGTGAGTTTAACATAGTCTTGAATTTATAAAGAAAATATACAAATTCAACAACTCCCCACGTAGGAAATGCAAAAAACAGAATTTCTCTACGCGTGAAGTTTGATTTGAATGTCAAACTTTTTGACGTAAGAGGTTTCAGTAGAGAGAAAGTGAAAATTTGAAAAGTTAAGGTAAAAAAATAATTGTTACTTGTTTTGCATTGCATCATTCTTGTTTGAAGTTGATTTCTCAACTTCTGAAAGTAAACACTTACTTTTCTACTAAAGGCGGGGGCAAGGAAATTGAAAAATTTATAAATTTGGTTCTAATTTTTCAGAATTTTAGAATTTGTACACCTAATTTGTACATTTAATACAAATAAAACAAATTTAAGCAAACTTTAATAAATGGCTTCAATTATACATACATGCACTTTTTGTTCTTCGTGGAAAGTCAAAATCATCTTGACAAGGTATCACATTTTATTGGCACCAAAAATGAAAAGCGAATTTTCACGAAATACGGAAAAGTGAAAGTCAAAATTGAAACGACAAGGTTAAGTTCAAATTAACCTATTAACCCCAAAAGACTAGATTATAAATGCAATATGGGAAGCCTGTAACCAAATTCACAATTCACTCCTTTCTTTCGCTTTCCAGGAAGCAATCGTCTCCCAGAATAATTATGCTGGACAGCCTGCACACTACGGCCAAGCTGGCAGTTGTCTGCTCTTTGGCCACTCTGCTCACTTCAGTCGTGGTGGTGCCCATGCTCTACGCTGAGATCACCAGCGTCTGGACTGAGCTGGACTAGGGGCCTTTTCATAAAAAGCTTAAACGGCTTAGCTTAAACGGCTTAGCTTAAAAGACTTAAATGGCTTAAAAATTGCTTTTCATAAATAATCTGCTTAAATGGCTTAAACGGCTTAAACGGCTTAGCTGGCTTAAACGGCTTAGCTTAAACGGCTTCAGTTAAGCCGTTTAAGCCGTTTAAGCCGATTATTTATGAAAAGGGGTTTTAAGCAATTTAAGCTAAGCCGCTGAAGCTAAACCGTTTAAGCCACCTTTAAGCCATTTATTTATAAAAGCAATCTTAAGGCGGTTGTGTCTTTTTATGCTGTGTTTGAAACTCTGTAAAATTACAAATGTTTAGAGTTGAAAGGAGATATATACATCATTCTAAAGCTTGTAATGAGTGCATTCACTTCACTTGCATTCACATTCACATTACATAAAACATCTTATTTTTGTGGCGTAATAACACATATAATTCTTTGGTCTATAAACAGTGGTTTGTAAAAACTGCAGAGTTGTTTGTTTTATGCTATGATACAGAGAGCATGTGATCGGAGGGACATTTTTGATTTGGCTTAGTATATATCTCTTTATGCTCCCTCCAGAAAAACGCACGGTGACACAACATTTAGCAGCTTCCTATGGAGTTTTCTTTTAGCAGCAGAAGTCTTACTCAAACCAGCAAACAAAATGTCTGTCCGCAGTAGTGCGAATATGCTGCAAAAATCGTTGCGAATTTTTGAGAAATCGATGTTCAAGAAAGTTTAAGTGACGTGACACATTCATAAATCGCGAAGGATTAGACATGGAGCGGATCAAGGTTTAATCCACTGCGTATTCATAAAATATGCTTAAGCTTAACCCATTTAATCCGTGACTTAAAAATAAGTTCAAAATCCCTGTGGTTTAATCCACGCTATCACTGAGAATTGAAGCCAGCATGGTCATATTTTTTCAAAGATCACCGCCTTAAAATAGTCAAGTTACCAGTGACTTAAATGTTTTATTGTGCGTGATAGTTGAAAAGTATTATACTATTAAAAATCGGAGCTATAATGACGTCTTTATATTAGGTTCTTATGTGAAGCTTAAACCAATGTCCTCAGTTTAACCTAACAGTCTAATTTTGTTTTTATCTATCGCATCGCAAACTTCTGTTAATCCATCGCATCGCAGCTGCTAGAACTACTGCAGACAAATCAAAATTTGTTCATCTATGTATGTTAGTACATGTACATCTATGTTGTACAGCAAGAACGCAGTTAGAAACAATTCCTAACAGCAAGTTAGCTACTGGCCAATTAAACAATGAAGCAACAAACTAAATTTAAACAATTCCTCCAAATATGTTAGGCAGGCGCTCTTCCTCCTTTCTGGCAATGCAACTGCATTCACTCTTGCTCAGCTAGCTTGTGTTTAGACATGCAAAAATGTCAACTAGGAATCATTCGATTTATACGTGGAAATCTTATGTTATTCTGGCATGTCAGGCATTAAGCTAAATGTCAGTGCTAAAATGTCAACGACTACAGTTAAAGTTAAACCAAGACGCCAATATTATTTTTTCGCATTCATGTTCCGTAAAACTATATGACTCCATCAATTTCAACTGTCTCAGCTGCCCGTATATTATGCAATTAACTACAGTTCGGATTGTTTTAGGCGAAATTGTTTACACATCTCCACGTCCGTGATGCATTTTTACAACTGTCGATTTATAAATTAAAAAATTAATTAGTTTGGTTCACATAATTTAACTCTACAGATTGCAAGCTACACAATGATATAAGCCTTACTTCATAATGTTAAATATTGAACAAGTTATGCCCCTTCAAAGCTGACAAGTTCCGTTCTTTAAGCCGTTTAAGCTCCGTAATTTTACGTGGCTTAAAAAGCAGGCATTTTGAACTGCATTTTAAGCCATCGGCTTAAAAGGCTTAAACTAAAATTATTTATGAAAAGGAGATCGGCTTAAACGGCTTAATTTTAAGCCGCTGGATTTTTAAGCCGGTGTGCTTTTTATGAAAATTAATCGGCTTAAAGTTTAAGCCGATGGTTATTTATGAAAAGGGTCGGCTTAAACGGCTTAAACTTAAGCTGTTTAAGCCATTTAAGCCGTTTAAGCCGTTTAAGCCGACCACCCTTTTCATAAATAATTTCACTTTTAAGCTAAGCCGTTTAAGCGCTTTTTATGAAATGGCCCCAAGAAATGACCGAGTTCAAGGTAACGACTTCCAAACAATCTTTGGAGGCCTTAAAAGGAGTCTGACTTCAACGAGCAGAGTTAAAATCTTTATCCAGTCAACTAATTGAGCTTACTTCGTTGATACCTAATGGAGAATAGACGGACAGACGGCCAGAACAATTTTGCTTTGGAGATAAAACCAGTAGGGTACTTTTAATTTAGCTGACAAATTTGGCGGGGAAACCCTTTCTGATTGCAAGTTCGTAAAACATTACTCACAACCTGAAGCATGTCTCTTTTGTTAATCCTGAGACTCGCCAAATTTGAAAGGTGACCAGAGTAGGGTATAAAGGTTAACTACAACCTTAGGATTCGGCTAGAATTGAAAATAGAATCTTGTTTATGTTAATACTTAATACAAAAATTGAAATATATAATTTTTGAATTCAGGTCCTTGCTGACGATGCCTGGAAAGAGCTGACCATAATCAACAGCGGCGCCGTTCGAAAGGCCCGACAATATCCCGGCAACACTGGCAGTCCTGGAGCCGGAGTGAGCGGAAGCCCCGGCGGAAACGATCTTTGCCGTAAGAATCTTCGCGTTCACACTAGAGTCTGACAAAAATTCTTGGCATTTAAAAGTTTAATTGACATGCTTAAAAATGAACGCCAGATGAGACAGGTTAGGTAGTGAGAGGGAAAGTTCTTAATCGTTGGTTTGAATCAAATCGGATTAAGGTTAGCCTTTAGATTAACTGTAGGCTTCGGCTTTGCAGTGAATGGCCCTGTTCGCCGAAGAGTAGAGTAAAGTAGATTAGAGTTTTAACTCATTTAACTGCACTAATGTTTGACTTTTCACCTTTTAACTCTTTCATGAAAAGGATCGAGTTAAAATTTACTCGTTTAACTCCGCTTAACTGTTTCGCGAAATGTGGCAGCCCTTAATTTGACTGACTTCAATTCACTAAATCTCAGGAGAATAATATTTTCCCTGAACTCTAATGATGTTTCAGCCGGACCCATTTATTTTCAATTCCAGTTTCAGATTCAGTTTCAGGTCTGCTACTTGAGGATTTTCAATTTCAGTTTCAGGCGGTTGCTCTAAGAAACTTAAGATTCAGATTCAGTTTTAGTTTCTGGCCTAGGCCAAGATTTCATTTTTATATTTTTCCATACTTAAATTTTAACTTTAACCTTTATGGAACGCTTTATAAACACATTATTTTTTTGGGTTGTGGTGTACTCAGTAAAACTTCAGTCAAAATTCAATGCAGTAAAAGTGTTTAGTTTTATGTATAAAACATCTGTAAAAGTTGTGACTGATGGTTAGTTTTGAGAGAATGGAATATCCAGGTGTACGTACTAGAACATAGAAATTAATTTTGTAATTCATACAACACAACAGCACAACATTTCTTGCATTGCAATGCTTCAAATGCATACGTTCGAGCTGATAATAATTTCAGACAACATGTCATCTGAAAATTTTATTTTCAGGCTAAGCGTTGTCTGAAATTAGGGTACAATTTTTAGTCTGATACTATCAAGCCATGTAAGAGCTGAAATTATTTGCAGATTCAGTTTCGGTCCTACTTCCTTCAGAATTTCAGTTGCAGTTTCAGGCGGCAATTCATAATAATTTCAGTTTCAGTTTCAATTTAGTTTCATTCGTTGATTTTTTGCATTTTCAGTTTCAGGCGTCGATCTCTAGTATTTTCGGTTTCAGTTTCAGTTCCAGGTGCTGAAACATCACTACCCTGAAGACGAAACCAATTATGTTTTTATATGCCAAGAAATTGGGAAGAAGTATGGCATAAGCTTTAAAATATCCTCAGATTGAAGCTTAAATTAGGTGTTTTTTAGGTATTTTGCTATCGCTAACAATGTTCTTTCTTCAATTTGTTTTTCAGAGTGCGATGAAAACAACAGCTGTCCTCCGGGAGAACCTGGACGACCAGGAAACAAAGGGTTAGTTTTGACAGTTTTCAGATGGAAAATACAAGTTTTTAAATGCAGCGATAGAAAAGTTATGGAACACCGGGATTTGATCCACAGCTAGAGTGTTAGAGTGTTAGAGCTGTGAGCTGACCACTATGCCACTCAGCTCGTTAGAGCGCTAGAGTTAAAGCAACCGGGAAAACACTTTACTAGAAGCTTATATGTATAAAGGAGGAGGTCACATTTCAGAATTGCTCAACTTTGCTGCAATGCGGCCGATCTTTAGACTGGATACATGTTTTGGCACTTTTTATTCCTAATTTCAAACTTTTACATATCGATGCTGATTTTAACCCCATAAGTGATATCCAGGCAGCTTGGCAGTAGGATTTTTGCTTGATATCTAGATACGAATTAATTCATTTTTGAATCCTTCGCTAGCCTTTGTATTTCACTAGGGCTGTATACATACGTTAGTTAGTTGTTCTTACATATTACGGTAAAGAGTGGTATAGACTTGCGTGACAAATTTTCTTTCTCTAACCAAAAATTTTTGTCTTTTTCTTGTTTCAGAGACGCCGGTGATCCTGGTGCTCCGGGTGCGGACGGACCTCCAGGTGCGGACGCGGAAGACGTGAAGGCTCACAAGGGGGCCATGCCCGGATGTATGGAGTGCCCACGAGGCGATCCCGGCCCACCTGGACCACCTGGACCTGGAGGTTTGTACTGAATTAGAATTTACGAATGATCAGTAGATTAAGTTAGTAAGTACATAATAACTAAGAGTGTGACAAGACTGAATTCCCTTTTTAAATTCCCACTTGTCTTATGATGTGAATTATTGTAGGACCGCCAGGTCTGAAGGGCGCCCCAGGTATGCCTGGCATGCCCGGAAACCCTGGCCAGCCCGGAGGTCGAGGACCCAACGGCCCAGACGGTGAAGATGGTGAGCCTGGTAACGCCGGACCTCGGGGAATTCCCGGTACCGATGGTGAGGGTGGAAAGGGGGCTCCAGGGGAAAAGGGTATTCCTGGAATCCCCGGAGTCATGGGAATACAGGGTGTGTCAGGAAAGGACGGCGAGCCCGGCCCAAGAGGACCTCGAGGGCCACCCGGACCCCAGGGAGAGCCCGGACGAAAGGGTAACGACGGTGGAGCTGGCCAGCCCGGAGCGCCCGGTCTCCCCGGCCCAGATGCTCAGTATTGTCCCTGCCCTCCACGAGGTGGCGGCGGCGGAGGTGGTGGTGGTGGTGGTGGTGGTGGTGGCGGCGGTGGTGGTGATTACAAACAGAAAAGTTAAACCTTGGACCTGGATGATTTGCTGAATTGGTGCCAAGAACCACTTTAAATGAGTAAAAACAGGCGTTGATGAGCTTACTTGCGCTTTGGAAATTTGTTCTGTTCACCTTATTGTTGTGCCAATAAAAAGCTTTTGTACAGTCAGTTTCTTCCACTAAGGTTAGGATAGGATTACATTTGGCTATCAAATCGTGGACGTGTACTCATCTCGGCGGGAGTTTAATGTTGCCGAACAAGAAAAAACGCACATAATCATCTTCAGCTTGAAACTAGCTGTTGAGACTTCTGTTAGTCAGAAAGCTGACTTCAAACACTAGTCAGTAAGCTGACTATTGCTACATTTAATCGTAAACTACAAAAGGTAACAGGATGCAAACTCTAGACTAAAATTTATCTTTTCATTCTTATACAGATCTTTCATCTTCTCCCCTTCTTAGTGCTTTGGTAAGTGGATCATTATCAGCACCATCTTGATTTCCATGATAGTCAAAGCCTTCACTGTCAGACAATTGATTCGATGAACCATCGTGATCCAGATATCTGATTTTGGAAGATCTCGGCTTCTGGTGAGACAGAGCCGCGCATTTGATATTTGTTCGGCAGGCTGCTGCAAGGTGTCCAACCTTTTCGCATCTTCGGCAACGAGAATTCTTAAAGGGGAGCTCTTAGCTAAGTGATCAGACTTGGAACAACGGAAACACAGCACGGAACGTGGCTGTTCCATCCGTACGTTGTGAACATCAGTAGACGTTCTTGGACTGGTACGGTACGTTTGAAGGGCGGCAGCTTGCTCCTTCGCTTGTATCATACCTGATGCAATCGTGATTGCCCTATCCAGGGTCAACCCGTCTTCGGCGAGTAATCTTTGCTGAATCCTTCCATTATTCAGCCCGCAGACGAAACGATCTCTGATCATGTCGTCCATCGAGACTCCGTTCTCACAAAACTTCGCTCTGTCCCTGAGCTTTGCGAGAAATTCATTCAAGGGTTTTTGTTCTCCTTGAACAGTTTAATTGAACTTAAATCGTTCAGAAATCAGAAGTCTCTTTGGTTGAAAGTGGTTTTGCGAAAGTTGATTCAGTTCATCAAAGGTTTTATGGCACGGTGCATCTGGGATACAAAGTCTCTTTACTAGGGCAAAGGTTTCCTTTCCCATCTTTGTCAGCAGGATGGCTGCTTTTTTCCTTTGATCCTCAATGTCGTTCGCCACGAAAAACAGCTGAATGCTTTCTGCAGATGACTGCCACTCTTCCTCCGCAGATGCAAAAGGTTCGAATGAATCCATAGTGCGCCAATGTTGAGATTCACCAGGAAGCTGGCGAAAGCAATCGCACTATGATTTTCCAGTGCGCCAATGTTGAGACTTCTGTTAGTCAGAAAGCTGACTTCAAACACTAGTCAGTAAGCTGACTATGACTACATTTAATTGTAACTACAAAAGGTAATAGGATGCAAACTCTAGACTAAAATTTATCTTTTCATTCTTATACAGATCTTTCACTAGCTTGAAGTTAGAATTCTAGGCTAGAATCATGACAGTCCGGGTGCTCGTTGAGTAGTAGCGAGCGAGCTCATTAGCCATTGTGACTGTTTTTCACATCCAAATATGTTGACTTCAATCTTTCACATGTTATAAATTTTTAATCAACGGAAGTGTAAGTGAAGTAGGCATTGGAAAGATTGGTAAGCCTGATAGGTAGGTTCAGCTGATGGCCCGGTGGTGTAGTCGTGTAGTAGTGGTATAGCATGCTTGACTTCGAAACAGCATCGGCCGTGGTTTGATCCTTGGCCTGGCCAACTCCTAAAGTTTGACGAAAGCTCGGGGGAATGTTGGTCAAACGAGGTTTAACAGTATGAACAAAATGTGTGCTTAACTTTTTAATCAAACTGGTGGTTTGACGGAAGTTGAGTGGTGTAAACTGACCTCAAGTTGCTTAAGTTTAGTGGTAAATGATGAAATTACTGTCTACATGTTGTTCAAGATATTAACCAAATGTCTCTTGCCCAGATTCGACCGATTCCACACATGAGATAGAATTCTTCCTTTTTTCTTGCTCTAAGTTTTCTTCGTCTGCTGTTGAACATATTGAACGTACTGAACATAAAGTTGGGGATAATACGCGATTGAATATAAACGATATAAAGATTATATAGCTCGGTTCAGGAAATCTCTTACAAATTCGGCAACAACGTAAGGCATTTTAAAGATATGCCAAATTCTTAGGGCCTTTCAAGAAAGGGTAGAGTAGAGTTAAACTTAACTCGGCCCTTTTCATGAAGGAGTTAAAAGAGGGAAACTCAAGCTTGAATGGAGTTAAAGCGAGTTAAAACAGCTATTTTTAACTCTACTCTACTCTACCAAGAGTTTATAATACCAAGAGTAAGACACTCAGCTCTTCCTAATAGAATAAGCATATGAGATGCTCGAAACATTAAGGCCGAAATCTCGGGGGGCTTCTCAGCGTGTAAACATACAACGCTGACATTTTTTAAAAACGGGCGTTTTCGACAAATTAAATACTATAACTTGAGTTAGGAAAATCGTACAGCAATAATTTTTATATCATTATGTTGCGTAGAATGAGATCTTTTTAACCATATAAAAAGTATCGGCTTGTAGGAATCTGGTGGGGCCCCCAAAATTGGAAGAGAAAATTAATCCTTTAATTGCTCTCCTGCTGAGACGTTGGTCTGTATTAAAGAGAAATGGAAGGGTCAGACGTAAAGGTCAATACTTTGGGGGCCCCATCAGATTCTCTACCTACAAAGTTAGAACAAAAGTACAAAATATTGAATCTTTGTAACAATAACTTAAAAGTTTGTGCAATGTTCTAATGTTTTACTATAGCGCAATGATTTCACAATTAAAAGTTAAAGCTTCTCTATAATGCTTTGAATGTTTAACTCTTTCATATTAAACAAAATTGTGGTAAGTTATAGTTTGATTTTAGCTTTAAGTGTTTCGCAATTAACGTAGTTTTAAATTTATAGAAATAATTTTCTGAACACTTTTAATTGGTCCAATTACAGTCCAATTCTGCTGTATATAATCCTGGCAACCTAACACTAGATCTCTTAAATAATGTATTTAGTATGTTTGCGTTTTCAGTTCATTTCATAACTTGTCAAGTATTTAAACACTGCTCGATTTCCAAAACTGCAATTTCAATATTTCTTACTTTTGTACTAACTTTGTAGTTAGAGAATCTGATGGGGCCCCCAAAGTATTAAGCTTTACGTCTGACCTTTCCACTTCTCTTTAATACAGACCAACGTCTCAGCAGGAGAGCAATTAAAGGATTAATTTTCTCTTCCAATTTTGGGGGCCCCACCAGATTCCTATAAGCCAAAGTATCTAGTTCAGGTCGGAAAATCTCGTACAAATACAGCTACAACGCCAGGTATTTTGAAGAAAAGATGAAATTCCTGGAATTTTCGTGGAAAGGATGTTTTATTGTCAGTTTTGTAAGAGACTGCCTGATCCGAACTACATAATTTTTATATCGTTAAAAAGATCTCGTTCTACGCAACCTAATAATATAAAAATTATTGCTGTACGATTTTCCTAGCTCAAGTTATAATATTTAATTTGTCGAAAACGCCCGTTTTTAAAAAATGTCAGCGTTGTATGTTTACACGCTGAGAAGCCCCCCGCGAGATTTCGGCCTTGTGTCGAGCATCTCGCAAGCTTATTCTATTAGAAAGGGCTGAGTGTCTTACTCTTGGTATTATAAACTCTTGACTCTACTCTACCCTTTCTTGAAAAGGCCCTTAGAATGTTCGTGGAAAAAATCTTTTATTGCCGGATTTGTAGGAAATTGTCTGCAACAGAGCTATTTTTAAATCGTTAAAAAGGTTTCGTTCTAGGCAACATAGTGATGTAAAAAATTATTACTGTACTAATTTTCTCGTTTTTTCCCTTAGTGCCACACCCCAGTTGCTTCCGCGATGAGGGGTAGTGCCATACCAACTTTTATACTGGGTCCACGCTATAGCACTGAATAATTGCATGTCACAATTACCCGAGACATAGGCAAGGCAACTGCCGGAGCAGAAGTGGCCACGCAGCTTTCACCGCATCGTGGACACCCGTTAGCTCCATTCAAAGGGGCTTCACCCCTTGACTGGCCAACTCCTTAAAAATCTCGGATAAGTACAAATACAATTGGGGGGATGTTTTGGCACCGAGGTGCCATGCCTATAATAATCAATTTCCTGTTGTCAGCCGACAACAACGTACCTTGCACTGCAAGATTTAGGCTTGAAAGTCACAGATTGTAAAATTTCAATAACGGATCCGTAGGATCCAAAATTTGGTTGCGGCCGATTGATGCAGATGGTATCTTCTCCCAATCCGATCAGCCTAAAGTGTTGCGTAGATTGTGTCAATGACCATAGTTTATGCAATGTATAATTAATTAATAGTGTTATTTATTTAAGCTTCTTAACTAGATTGACAAAAAACCGGGGGGACCTTTTCCACCCCTCCCCCCAGTCTAGTGTCAACAAAACCTAAATAGAGAGATTGACTTAGCTGCCTTGGTGCCAAATTGTTCCTGGCCTTCCAATTCTTTGTAGCTGTAGCCGCATTTTAGTAGGCACAGGAGTAGTGTAGAGGAGGGACGAATCCCAGTACCACTAAACCATTAACCAATGCTACCAATGTTATGTTTGATTATCCATGTAGATTTAAAAGGAGATATCCGTAACTGTCATGACATGACAGGCATACCATATACCATTCCACTCTGACCAGCATATCAGGAAAATAATTTCAGCAATTTCAGCTATAAGATTTCCTTTGATTTCCTTTATATTTACCTCAAAACATTATTTCAAGCGAATAAGAGTACTTCAGAACTATAAAGTACTGAGTTTACTTGTCGAATTAAATTTTCTATTTAGCTTTTGAAGCCAGTGAGCTGTGACGTGACTCAGCTGTCACTAGTTTCTTGACGTGACATCTTAATAAAAAGTCTTAAACTGAAGCAGAATAGAACTGCGGCAAACAAGAGTAACAGTGTTTAAGAAAAGTTGTTTTCCGCCGCATTTTAGCTGTTCTAATTGGGAAAAACTAATTAGATTTCCTTAACTAATACTGTACGTTAACAGTTACCCTACAAGACATATTTAGTTCATATGAAACTTAAGTTCTATAAATAACGGGAAACTTATCTGTTATAAACGCAGCCGTTTCCTAAGCGGTTGATCGGATCACCCCAAATGTTCTAGTTCAAGTTATAGCATTTAATTTGGCGAAAACGCCTGTTTTTGAAAAATGTCAGCTTGCTATGCTATGTTTACATGCTGCGGAGTCCCTCCCGAGATTTTGGCCTTTATGTTTCGGGCATGTTGCAATGCAAGCTAAGATTCTGACTATCGCTACGTACAGTATATACTGATTCTCAAAAATACTGGTGACGCCTTCCTTTCTGTTACTTCAATATTGATTACCGGTGAAACAAAAATCTTGCTCGCAGTATCGATCTATCTATGCTGGCTAACATTCCTTTGCTTAATGTACAAAATCTTGATCAATTTTGCACTCAACTAACAATTGCTTGTTTCGATATTGTAAACTCTTGATGTGTCTCCGTGATGTAATGTACATAACAACACAAGATACAACTGACTCAGATTTTAACAATCATATATGATGGAATTTATTAACAGACAACAAATACAAAAGCATCGATTTGAGTCATTCTTCCGGAGGCGGTGGATTTGCTGAAGTGAAATACCATATGATAAAAGAAAAATAAGCCACAATGTATATTACAAGAAAAATGCAATGAAAGCCACAAATTCCGGCCAGTGTTTCCGCAAGGGTTTTCTGTTTCTTTCCTGATCTTCCTCGTTGTCGAGATCTGTTGGCTGTTCCATTGACTGCTTGTTCTCGCAACAGTTCGTTTTCCCTCTAAAAACAAAACTCAGGAAGCATGATGGTACTAATTAAAGCAAATTCAATTCACGGTAGAAGGGACTTAATGGTGTTTTCCGATACTCAAAGTGAATAAAATTTACTTTCTTCTTGTTTTGCTTCATAAATCATATCTGGTACGATCACTCTTGCTGGCTGACCACCGACGTAATGGAAGGTCAAGAAGACTTGATCACATTGACCTTTCGACCCCGGGCAGGGATCTTCCGCCAGTAATTCATGCCTCTAGGGCAGCTAACTAAGTGCAGGACTTCTAAGTTATTAACTAGCTAAATAAGCTATAACTAACTTGCCAACTAAGTTTTACTTCCATTCCTGAGTGCAGGATAAGTTGCTACTTTTTGTATTGCACGCATACGGCTTGTATTTGTGAGTGAAAGGAGGCCTACACTACAGGTTAGCCACTGCACCAACATCGCAATCGAAACCTCAGCTGGCACTTCAAAATTTGTTTTACATTTTTTGAAAAGACGAAAATTAGATAGAAGCCGTACTCTCTTCAAAATAGAATAACATTACATTTCCAGTACCTCTACTAGCTCCGCAGTTGTCGGCGGAGCCGCTTTGTCGCCAAAACAAAAGTTTAAGGAAACAACCAATTCCAATGTCGCAAGTAACATAAAGAAAAGATTCCCAAAACACCAAACGTCCAGCTTGGTTAAAGTGCCTCCTGATAAACTCCACTCGTCCAAGGACCACTAAATAAAACTGTTCGTCAAGAGTATACACAGAAATTGTTAGCACATAAAAGTTTGGCTTGCCTTAAATATTTAACTTTAATAAAATATCGAAATAATTGGTATACTCAACGCGCTACGATAAATATACATACCTATGTATTTTTGAACAGCTGTAGACAGGATTACATCTAATTTTTTACAATAAGAGACATTGTCAATCTCTATTTCCGCCGAATTCAGCCTTGTCTGCAAAGATGTCCTTTCACCTATGGGGAGCAACACCAGAAAGGATCCGTGTAGTGCTTATGACTTATGAGGTGCTTTTTGTGTCCCTGCAAAATGTGATTTGTTTTTATTAAAAGTTGCTTACTAATAGAACCTCCAAAATCATGGAACCGAATAATATAATTATTCTAGCAATCAGATCAGTCTTCAGAAAGAATGCCGATAAAGAGGAGCTTAAAATGAGGAATATTGAAGGGACAAAGAAAGTACAGGCGTAATAGCTGAGACTTTGACGCTGCACTGTGGATTCCACATTGATCAATGGACGAACACCTGAAACAAAGTTAAACCAGGAGATTCGCCGCAGTCAGCTAGAAATATAATTGGACTTCGGCGGAAAACAAAAACAGGCATATACCTAACGTGGACTCAAGTCATAACCTTGAATTCACGAAAGATTGAAAGAAAGCAGGCAGTCAGGCACAGTACAGTGTCGGACCCTGCTAAATTAAATTCTTTGTTCTCTTAAGCCGAGACAATAATCAATTAATTAACGTGACGTAGTTATAACTCAATTAAATAAAGTTAACATTGTCATAAAGTTCAAGATTAATATAAACCTACCAGGGCGACGAAAATTCAGATCGGCCTGCGAAATGCTGCCACCTCCTAAGCTCATGTCCTTCAAAAGATACTTCAACATTCCTTCATCTACAACATAAACTGAAGCTGTGCAGTCAACCATAAAACTTTAGCATTTTTCACTTTACATAACTTCAAATCAGATTCAATTTCAATTTCAATTTACTCTTTTCAGCATCAGTTAATCTTTAACGTAGTAAAGACTCTTGTTTTTGCATACATAAGCTGTAGTGTATATTCTATGCTTATAACCTTCTCGGATTCCATAGACATCCTCCTTAGAGCTCTCCCCTTCTTGCCATTTCTGTTTCAACTTGTCCGCTTCCGTTCTTTTGTACAATTCCCAATTGTAGGTGTAGGTATCGTCCTCCAGACTTCCCATGCTTACATGAAGACAGGGGCCGCTGCACCGGTAGGAAACTTCTTTCAACTGGTAGGCTCCTAAAATAAACTCCCTTTAAATGGCTGGCAGCGCCAACCATGCTAGATATTCAACCTACAGCCATTGTAATGTTGGCAAAGATAAATATTTACAATTTACGAATTTTGCATATTAGTCGATTATGATTCGCTTAAAATATACGTTACTATATTGTTAAAATAAAAACAGGGCAAGCATTTTATTTTTGATATTCTCAATTATATTCAGAAAAAGTCAATTAATGAAATAAATGTGAAAGTTAAAATTATATAAAAATACCCCATAAAAATATCCCTATTATTCCAAATTACGAACCATTCATAATCATGAGATTGCATTTAAAGGCACCAAAAGGGTAATATGCAATATCACTGCTACAGGGAATCTTGGCAGTTCCTCTAAAATAATATAAACTCATTCATATTACGATGACTGACTGCAGCTTTAGATATGGGAAAATGTTGCAGTCCCCTAGGCATAATAGAGAGTCTCACCAATGTTTGAAATCCTTCGAGAGATAATTCGGTTAAATTGTAAAGATAAATGTTGCTTTTGCTAAATTTGTCAATTTTTGCCTCAGATTCGTGCTCTGGGATCCGTAAACCCCCCCCTATGTAGCGTTTAAGCAAAATCTGAGGTAAAAAAGTTTTCGGTTCTCCTTGATCTTCCCTTGAGAATAAAAATTCGAATTTCGCAAAATCAAAAATGTTTGGATAATCAACGAAACGATAGCCATATCAAATTTTAGTTCATTTGGTTGGTTTTGCGAAATCTGGACAGGGGGAGCGTGCCTTGCCTTCCTGAAAAATTTCATTTATGCCCAGACTGTTGGTATTCTCTTCCGTCAAAAATATACAGCTAAAAGTTTTTGCACAAATAATATGTTCCGGTTTGTCGTAGATGTATTGTTATCAACCTGCTTGCTTTGCATGCTTTATCATCAAAAATCGAAATCTGATTAGAACTGATATAATTTATAGTTAAATTTTATCAGTTTTTCTTTTTCTTATTTACGTTATAGACGCACGCGCACCTTCCTGGGTTAATAAATTATCAGGGCCAGCTAACGTTATAAATTGTTTGTGCGATTTGTATGCCATCATGTGTTGTTATCGAATGCCTGCCTACGTAAAGCCACATTTCAGCTTCAGACACAACGTGTAGCTTGGCTTCTTTATAGCTTGCTTGAAAGCTGGTAACCAGCAGTTTTTAATTCATCCAGGCTTTCACGTCTATTGATTGCTTCAAACATGGCAGCGGCCGCGGCTATGTGTAAGGTTTTGATTTGACCAATGTTTTTTTAAATTAGCGGAGTTAAAATTTATTTATTTAACCAATTAAAATTATTATTTCATTATATTATATAGTACATATTACAAAATATTATGCATACGTAGAGTAGGAAACCCAAATTAAGGCAGAGTGACAATTGACGCTTTGATATTATAAGCCTTTGATTGCCATTTAATATGAGTTTGACACAAGTGTGATTAACATAATGTTATTCACGTAAAAATGTATGAATTATTTTTAGAAAAATTACACCTCAACAACGCGTCAATGTCAAGTCAAGCATAGTGCGTTATTTTAGCATATCACAATGAGAAGGAGACGATATATAAACGTTACATGAGCCTTGATCAGGGCGAAAAGATTATGGTATATTATCTATGGATTGACGGAACTGGCCAATTTCTCAGAGGAAAAACGAAAACAGTTGAAAGAGAAGTCAAAGATCCAAAAGGTGATTTTAGCACTGTATTTACTACAAAATATACAAACAAAATAAAATGAATAAAATGAAAATAGCGTGGATGGATAATGCGGGTTTATTCTTTATCACGGATTGAGCATACAATTAGAGCAAGCTTCAAGTGGCCTGCTACAAACTTTGCCAACCATCCCATAGTTTTGTAAGTTTTACTAAATTTGAAATTGTCATTGTTATGTTCATCCAAGTACTCTCTCCTCACAAAGAATAGAATATGTCCTTAAAATTCAGACGTTTTGAAGGTGCTGAATAATTTTATTTTGAATAAGAAATCTTAATTTGGACATCTGCATTTTCAGAGTTGCCCATCTGGAACTTCGATGGATCCAGTACTGGTCAGGCGACTGGTGTAAACTCAGATGTCTTCATTTATCCGGTTTGTCTATACAAAGATCCATTTCGAATGGGCAAAAACAGAATTGCTCTCTGCGAAACCTACTCGCATGAACATAAACCGCTACGTAAGTCAATACGCTCAATTTTCTTTTCGTTTATTGAAGCAACTATTATGCCTGAGTTGCCTGACCTTGTAAGCTAACTCGTGAAGACGAAGAGTTCTGTTGCTTCTGGTTTTTCGGTCTTATAGCCATAAAGGTTTGAACTAAAAACTTCATATAATCCAATACACATCGACTCTAGAAGTACGGGAAACATCTAATGTCATATCTAATGGCCAAAATTTGCCGTACGTAAGTACAACTGAACACACAACTGAACACTTTCCATCTATTTCATAGGCAGTTTGCGAATTTTTTAATTTTTATTTATTTCCTTCCTATGCTTTAGCCTCCAACCGTCGCCGCAGTTGTGTGACAGTCATGGAAGCCGCAAAAGAGCAGCGCCCCTGGTTTGGCATTGAACAGGAATATACACTGTTTGACTTCGATGGTCATCCTTTTGGTTGGCCCAAGCATGGATATCCGGGCCCACAAGGTATACCTACGAAATGATAATGGATGGATACTCTTTATAATATCATTGATGCGCTGCTAAGCTAAGCTGTTCCAGTGTTTATTTGAGTATTAAGTGAATCCTTTTAAACTAATATCAACTAAATATCTGCAAACGTTGACAGGATGGCTACCGATAGGTCAAGGGCTTCAACTTCTTCTAATCAACTTCTAATCTCGTGATTAGCCGTCCGAACGCCCGCTGCCAGCAAGCTTTCTTTAATCCCGTTAAGCAAATGACTAAGCACATTTTGGGTTACCGTGAGCTCTGGTCAAACCAGATCATTAGGGAGGGAGACTATGAAATTATGTAACTAAAAGTTCGATGTTAGAAAAGCTACGTAGCTAGTCTTTTGCCACATAACAGTGTTCGGTTTGATGCAAAAAGTTTAAAGTTTCAAAGAATTCCACGCTGCGTAACGTCCTGTGGAGCCTTCGCAAATTGATTTTGTCGGTCTAAAACTCGCCATGGCATGCATACAAAAACTTCGTTGCGCCCTGAACGCAATGTGCAAGGAACCGTGCCCAAATTGTGTGGAGATAGTCCTGACGTAGAGTGCTTTGATGTCGCGTAAAATAATCTCCAGACCAATATATAAGAATTTGTGCTTTATGATCACAGGCCGAAAAATTGGGCGTATGGAAGTTAACTAATGTCTTGACCAAATGAGCCCAAGTTTTCATCAGTTAATGCGCCAAGTATCTATCTCAGTTTGTCTAAAAATCACTTGATTTCGTTAATAATCCCTACGTTCGCAGTGCTAGATTACGTTGTCGATATTGTTGCTGTTATTTCGTGGCATTTCGAGATATCAGTCAATTGCTCCACAGTACTCTGGCAGAATCGTCTGAAACTTTGCATATTACAAGGCAGTGAGTGTACCAAGATGTGCAGGAAGTTAGGTCACAAATGCTCGCTCCAGTGTTTAGAAATGCTAAATTGCTTTTTCGATGTATTGGTAACGATCGCTCCAAAAAGCTCTAAGACAGTTGTAAGCGTAGACTGAATGAAGGAAGCGTCATATAGAAATACGAATTTTATATTCGGATTCAGCAGGTCAAATAACCCCTAAACACCTTTTCGGCAAAATCGGGGACAAAAATTTTTGACCTCATTTTTACTGCGCTTAGCTAGCTTTTTAGGCCTAAATTATGGGTTTGTTCTTAGAGTCACATAACTGGTGAAAAACTGGGATAGGCTAGGGGCTGAAAATTTTATTAGACCGAAAACGGCACACGCTCACCTTGAAACTTTTTGCCAAATTTCAAATTTTGACCTGTTATTGCTGAAGAAGGAAGCAACGCTCCAAAGCCGGGATACTTTTAATATTTAGTAACTGGTAACAGTGAACAAAGGTGGCAAAAAGTTTCAGAATCGGTCAGACCGTTAATCCACTAGAGCTAAAGGCCTTTTTGAAAAAACCATTTTTCTCACCAAAATTTGCACTTTGGTGTCCTGCCAAAAACGGTGTATATGAGATATTGTTGCCCACCATAAACTTTTTCACTTTGCTCGTTCGCTGTTCGTTCATATGTTCGCTAACGATGCGCGAAAAAGTAGCTCTCTCCGAGGATGTCGTGCCAAACCCTTCGTAGCCCACCTTAAGTGGTCCATAAATCGGTACCGCTGCAGTGGGAAGGTAACAGGAGTCAGTGTTTGGCGTAATGCCTATAGAAGGGCTGGCCCCATTCTATTTTCACAAGTGTCGTCAACATTGGAGTTGTTAGTCTTGGCTCCGAGCTGTGAGCCCGAAGATAAGCATCGGCATCCTATAATCTCTGTATCATGGATGGAGTTCTTTTTCCGGAGAAGTGTCTCTTTTACCCTGTAAACTTCTGTAGCCTAAAAATCGATGGTTCCGATTCCTATATTGTATCTCCAGATTAAAGCAGCATAATTAGAAAAGAGAAAACCCTTATTTGAGATTCTTCGACCTTTTGATGTTCAATAACACGCTAATCTTGTGTCTTTATTCGCTACTTCTAGCGAATATTTTTAATTGCAACTTTAGGCCCTTATCACTCTGGCGTTGGTACAAATAAGGTTCACGGACGACGTATTGTGGAGGCTCACTATCGTGCCATGTTGAATGCTGAACTGCAGGTCGCTGGAGAAAATGCTGAAGCCATGCCGGCTCAGGTTTGATTTCTATGGTCCAAAGCTTGAGTTTGATTTTTTCCTTTCAGGTTGCCCTGTGAATTTTAACCTTTACTCAATTGTCTGTGACAGAAGGGCTTCTGGACTAGATACAAGCATGCAAGGCGTATGAATGCATTCGCTGTTTCTGCTAAATCTAGTAGTGATTTGACAGATTGCTCTTTTTAATTTCAGTGGGAATATCAAGTTGGACCGTGTGAAGGAATTGACATGGGAGATCAGTTGTGGCTGTCACGTTATCTCCTGCATCGCGTTACAGAGGACTACAGTCTTGTAGCCTCCTTTGATCCTAAGCCGATCTCTGGTGACTGGAACGGAGCCGGAGCTCACTGTAACTTTTCTACGGACCGAATGCGTCAACCTGGTGGAATGAAGTATGGTCGAATACCTCCTACTGTACTTCTATACTTGTGTCAATCGATATCGTATCTATCAAATTGTATCCTAGGAACCACCTGCAAAACTATATCCTATAGACAAATGAAACTAAAGCTTGCGAAAGCTAACTAAGCAAGAAAGAGTTATATAGTCATAAATTCTAAGATTCCAAATACACAGCATAGATTATCGATGCTTTGATTATAGTTATGCAGCAATGCCAATGGACGTATGTCTACCTTAAAGTTATAAAATAGGGCAAACTTAGAATGTATGGACGATGTCGACCTCAGGCTATCTTTACTTGCTTTTCGACTTGGCTTGTATGAACACTAAGTGTTTCTTGTATGGATGCTACTTGGCATGTATATGTACGTAAAATTAACATGTAAATCTTAGGAAATGCCTCGACTGTCCTGCTGAAATTCCCCAAAATTTTACTTTCTTTGTATGGACGGACGCTTGTAAGCTGCCTCAAACTGCTTATGAAATACATGCAAAATTCTAAAACGATCAAAACTGTGGCAACGGAGCGTGGGACAGAAACGTCGTACACCAAATAAAATTTAGTTGCTTGGAACCATTTCGGTGCGAGTTTTCCGATGGTGTTATCAATTTTTCAGTTGGCGGAATATTGAGTACACTAGCTTATCAAACCCGACCCACCGCCCATACAAGATTATCATCCATATATATATGCCAAGTTTACCCTACGTATACCGCTATTAATGGAAGTACGATAAATTTCGTAAATTTCAGATATATAGAAGAAGCAATCGAGAAATTAAGAGCATCCCATGATAAACATATAGCGGCCTATGACCCTCTTGGCGGCGCGGATAATCGGAGACGTCTCACCGGTCTTCATGAGACTGCCAATATCGATCTGTTCAGCAGCGGAGTTGGAAATCGATACTCATCGATACGTATACCAAGACATGTTGCGGAAGATTCTTTGGTATATATATATATATATATATATATATATATATATATATATATATATATATAGATTTGGATGAAACTATAAAAAATATAAACCTAAAAACTATAAACTATAAAGACTATAAACTATAAACTATAAAAACTATAAGAATATATATGAAACAATAAGATTTTCAACGGAATGAACATTGTTTTAAACTTTAAAGTAAAGTTTAAAATAATCAATTGAAAATAAATGGAAACGAAGGCCGCAGGAATTTTAGAATTCCTGAAACAAAGTGAAGGAATGTGGATATAAAATTTGAGATCATTAGACGCTATTCAGCAACAGCTAAAAAAACAAAGGTTTATAGTGAAATAATTTCTTGTCGTATACCAGGTTATTGGCAACATTTAACATTTTTCTTCTTTTTAACGCAAAGAGCAAGATGCCTCAGTAACTAAAACCTTTTTTAACAGATAGAAACCTCAACTAAAACCTCTGTAGAAACTTGTATTTCTTATAAATTGTATATTTCAGGGCTATTTGGAAGACAGAAGACCAGCTTCAAACTGTGACCCTTATGCAGTCACAGAAACTATTGTTAGAACTGTATGTCTGAGTGAATAAGATTTACTTTACATACATAGGAATTTCAAGGTATTGTCACAGTTTTAGGCTCTCGTTGAGGCTCATCCTGCCCTGAACTAAGCGGTTCCAATTTCATTTACTTTCAAATACGAAAGTTGTCGCTGTCACGGTGTGATTTTTCCCCCTTGAAAATTTTCCCCCCGGAAAAACTACACCGGTGCGAATTTTCCCCCCGGAAAAATTACACCGGTGTGAGTTTTCCGGGGGGAAATTTTGCACCAATGCAAAAAATAATGCTTAATTCAGTTTCTAAATTGAGTTTGGCTCATAATCGAAGCAAGTAATTATGTTTTGAAGATGGAATATGATTAGCGTAATCCGCCAAAATTCATTCATTACTTGCATTTGATAAATCTTAATAAGGGAAAATTCTTAAATAAATGATAACTTCTAATCATTTTTAGGGTTCTAATATATTGGGTTTCTAAGTAAAAACAAATAACTTAAAACATTGGCGATTTTATGTCCGAGTCAGAGCTCAAATCTTTAAAGTAGGGCAAAGGTATAAAATCAGTTTAATTAAAATTTATTTTTACGTTTATTATAGAAATTCTGTGGAATTACTTGGAGATAAAATTAATGCGAAAAAAAGCAGTTGAAGAAAACAATCACTTTAATTATAATCTTGCAAAATTTCTAATTTTTCAAGAAATTTTATAGATATATATTTCAATTTAATTTTGCACCTCAGACAAACTATTATAACGAATAATTGTTTTGGCGGATTGCACTAATCATATTCCATCTTCAAGATATAATTAGTTGTTTCGATTATGGGCCAAACTCAATTTATAAGCTGAAATCTGCATTATTTCTTGCATTTGTGTAATATTTCCCCCCGGAAAATTCACACCAGTGTAATTTTTCCGGGGGGAAAATCCACACCGGTGCAGTTTTTCCGGGGGGAAATTTTACACCGGGGGAAAAACTGCACCGTGACAGTCGCTCGTCAACGAAAGCACAAAACTATGACTATGCCACTGTCATGACAGTTTATGTGAATCGTGCTCACTTACCTTTGCATAGGATCAAAGATTATTCCTATCAAGAGTACATGATATTTTACGAATAATAAACTCTTACGCTATTATGTTGATTCGCTAGTCAGCCTTAGGCTTACGGTAGGTATTTTATTAGTAATTTTTATTAACTAATTATAACTAATTAGGGTAATGAAATTAAAAACTAATTTGACAACTCTCTAGCATTTTTGTCTTTCCAATGATATATATATATATATATTATATATAAATTGTTGTAGACTACATCCCACGAATTTTTATTCATACTACTATTATTTTTATATCATTGGAAAAAGCAGAAGCTACAAAGTTGTCAAATTAGTTTTTAATTGCATAAACCTTATTAAAGTTATAATTTTTTAACAGACACCTTACCCCAGCAGGTGCTCCGGTTAAGGGTAGTGCCAGCTTAGAACGTATGAAGTTATTAGGCATGGGCACGGGTCCAAAAATTTGGACCCGGGTACCCGGTACTACCCGAAGCCCTATGTCGGGTAATTGCGACACTACCCGGGTACCCGGGTACCCGGGTAATCGGGTTCCCGGGTACCCGGGTACCCGAGCACTTTCGGGTACCCGAGATATTTTTAACCCATTTTTCGGATTTGGCCATTTTGAAATTTAACCTTTTCAGGGGTCTTTATTCACATTAAGCTTAGATTGCTTAGATTTTCATTCCCAAGATATTTCAAAGGATTTTTAAAGAATTAAAATGGCTTATAGGGACTTTCAATTAATTGTCATGGTATCAGAAGCTGATGCTGATACAGACAACATTGGTTTTTGCGCGCTCAGATCAGCAGTTTCGTACCACCGTTTCCCTGTCCGCTTCCTCTAATCTTTAAATCTTAACAAATTTTAGAAAGTATTTAGATTATAAGAGCAAATCCCCATGACAAAATTTAGCTAACTTCAACTGCTTGTCTCTGGAAATTGGAACAGCACAAAAGAGAGCAAACAAGCAGAACCTGCTAGAAGTACTAAGTTTTTACGTATATTTTTTCGTTTTTCCTTTTACGTAATCTAATTTCTTAATAAAACCAGGTAAAAATAAAATGTCTTGGATAAAAAGCTAAATTTTTTGTGATCGGACACTAGACTTTGCTGACAACAATGTAAAATTTTAAACTGAATAAATTGACGTAGGTATTGAGATTAGTGCTTACATTTTCCATTTAGATTAATTTTATAATTTTTTACCTGAAAACAATTGCTACTTTCCAATTTCCTTTCCCTCTCTCTGTCCTTTTGCTTTTGGAGTAACTTTACTAAATGTAAACTGATGAGAGATGCAAGTCCTTTAGAACTTTTATTAAACGTTTACATGACATTTATTAAATATTCCTTGAAATAAATTCATTTACTATCATTACGATTCCACTGTATCCGAAGAAAGTCAAAGTAACTATCTCACTCAACTTGGATAAACTTTCTCAGTGACAAAAGGCGTGCACATACCAAAGAATCGTCCAAAAGCTCGTATGCTCAACATTTGGTTAAATGAATGCTCAAACAATCTGGGAGCATTTTCTTAGTTCAGAATTCAGTTTAGAAACAGCTAGAGTTGACAAATTTGAAACCTAATGAGCGTTGGCCATTAGTGAAGGAAGTTTTCAACGTTGACCATGTGGCATTAAATGGAATCACTAAACTTTCAAAATCATATCAGTCACTATTGACACCATCTAATGGTAATTAGTATTGTTACTTACAGTTTAGAGGACAACGCAAGAGCTGTGACAAAAGTCACTAATTTGATGCAAACAGTATTGTTTGTATCTTGTGAATTTTAAGTTTTAAATAATTCATCTACTTCCGCATATTGCTCCGACAGGAATTTAAAAAAATAAAAAATTATTAGAGCAAGGTAAATTTAATATTTTAAAAACATCTAAAATTAGAAAATTATAAAATGTTTGAAAAATACCAGAACGAATTCCTCTTCCCATTACTTCCTCTTACTGTTGTAGTATCTTTTTATAATATTAAATTTAATAATAAACTTAAAATCTTTGGTGGTACAAATTTTCTTAGCCAAAAATTTTGGTAGTTAAAAATTTTCTGAGCCAAAAAATTCTCTCAAAAAAATCAAAAAGATCCAGATTAAACCGGTTTTATCCGGTTTTTTCCGGTTTAAACTGGATATCGGGTACCCGAAGCAGGACCCGGGTACCCGAAAATTTTCGGGTACCCGGGTACCCGTCGGGTACCCGACTACCCGTGCCCATGCCTAGAAGTTATAAATAATTAATAAAAATTACAAATAAAATACCTACCGTAAAGCAAAGCTAATTAGCGAATCAGCGAGCAGACACACACTTTAGGTACATGCAATTAGTGTAAGGTAGGATTATCCCAAGACTTTCTGAGGGGGGCAGGGTCGCGAGTTAGTGAACCGAGCAAGTAAAGTACGTTTAGTACATGATAGCGTAAGAGATTCATACTCTTATTTTATTATGTACTTTTGTTACTACGAACATTTAATTGTTAGTTGCTGCAGCTGTATTAAATATGCGGATAGTACGTTAGTGTATTACAAACTGTTGTTACAGTCATTACATGAGCACGACTATGCCATGACAAAACACAGTAAAACGGTTGAACATGGTAGGAATCATGTCAATGTGTCGATGAAATAAAATAACAGTTACCAGCATATTGTAATTTGACCAAAGGAACCTGAGGAGACAAGCATTGACGTCATAAAAATAGGTTAATAATAATTAATTACGTTAATAATAGAACTACCTCTATACCTAGTCATACAGAAAACCCGAGCATTCTTCGTTAGTGTCATGTGCTGGGAGGTCACCGTGCTGACTCGAGCCTCAGCCACAATGGTTCCTGGCTTCCACAGATGATCCACAATGGCCGGCGGAAGACTGTAGTCACGTGATATATTGTGGGCCAGGCGCTCATCAAACCAGCTTTCCACTATTCTATAGCTCACCTTCAGTTCCTACAAAGCAAAAATGCATGTATCTTGAGGGATTTAGGAGATGTGAATTAGTACTGATTTTATTGAAGCAGCATTCATTGTAAAAATCAAACAACTTAAAAATAAAATTTCCTGTAGATAAAAATACCTATACCTCATTGAAAAATTCCGCCTCTTCTATACCCACTGTTATGTTGATCAGTAGCAGTTCGCCTGGAACAAATGTAGCTATTTATTTGCTGTAAGTTGGAAAGTCTTTAATGAGTTACACTTCCACAGCTAAAGGCTCGCGCCACATGAAATTTCGGTTGGTTATGCAAAATGCAAATGCTTGTATGGAATGTGGATGGGTTTCGGGTGTTTGAAGGTTCACATTTAAAATTTGACCAAATTCGGCCCTGCCCTCAGTGTGAAGACTTAGATATGGTAGCTAGATATGCTTGTTTAGGTAGCAACTCGACTTCAACATGCCGAATTTCAATACTGACAGAAAAGTTAGCAAAGTTAAGAAAAGCCCCAAATAGTAAATGAAAAATATGTTATATTTAGAAGCTAACTACAATGGTAGCTTAGATCTAAAGTTTCTTAATCTCGTTTTTAATTCTTAACACTCTGAAATCGATTTGTCCATCGAGACCCGCAATTTCTGCAGCTGTGCCAATACCGACCTGCGGGCATCGCTATTGTGTTCAGAAGACACCTGGCCAGGAGTAAAACAAAAACAGATGCTTTGTGTCTTCTCCTCACAAGTGCTCAGGCCCCAATTTGACACACAAATTCTTTCTTTACAGTCTTTATAGTAAATTAGATTGAGTTAAATTGTAAATTTACTTAAATTAGTTAAATTTAATTAAATTATTAAGCAATTAAAGTTCTGTACAATTTATTACGAGTGAGCATTTCCATTTTTATAGACGTTATACTGACATTATCATAAATTGTTCTAATCAAAATCATGACCATATTTAATTTACCCACTGGGCATTTCCAAGTGGTGAAAATTGGCCATGTCCAGTCCGGCCCGGGGAACCTACGTAGGATTACGTACGTGTAGTTTCAACTCTGAATACACAGTCTGCCTGCACCACTCACCAATGTAGTTTCTGTCATCTCTGGGGCGTATTCTGGTGTCATAGTATTTCATTTTAACGTCCAATATATCGAAGGCGGTATCACGAAGAGGATCATTCCTAAAATCAAATATGGATATCTAACATCGAGGAAAATTAAGAAACATGTCGGGAATATTGGGTAGTGTTAGGATTAGCCAAAAGTTTCCTTGATTGGCTTGGTTTGGCCGGTGTTTGAAGTTGGCCAGCCAATTGACCGTTGGCCGATGGCCAACCAATTGGCCGTTGGCAGTTGGTTGGCCGGACTGTAAGTCCTTGGTCGTTGTTGTACCTAACCGTGGCAAGCTGGATTTTATGGGTTTTATGCGTCTAGTGCTTAATTATGCTTCAACTACTCGACCGTATTAAATTTTATTCAGAATAGTTTTTACCAAACGTTTAGCGCCAATCCGCGATAATTAGGTATTATCAATTTGGCGGAAGGACTACAACAATTGATGAGATATTGACCACTAGACAAATTTAAACAGTAAGTTGTTAGCACAATTAAAATTTGCAAGCAGTCAACAAATTTTATTGAAAAATAACCCTAACTACGACAAATGATTGCGGACCTATCAAAAAGTTGGAGCTAAGTGCCAGCATCGTATCATCTGTAGCAATGTTTAATATAACGTTTATAATGTAACATGGCCGTTGGCCGAAAAAGGGCCAATGGCAGGCCAAGCCATTGGCCGTTGGCCGAAAATATCTCAGCCAGTTGAGATTGGCCAGCCATTGGCCGCACCGGCCAACGCACAACATTAATATCGGGTATTAAGAGTGTCAATCAATTATTTGCTTCCAAACAAATAGTTGGTTACCAACTCGTCGTGCACATAGCCTATTGGTTCGGTTGCAGTACTGTCACTGTGTACAGATTTCCGCCGTAACTGATTGTAAACATCGAGGTAAGTTCGGAAACTTATAAAACTACGCTTTATCCGAAAACAAAATTACATCCTAGACAGATTTACCGTTGATCATGCCGATTTTCACGATATTGTGCATTAACCAAAACATTTAATGCAAACAGAAGCGCAACTAAGTCACTTTTGCACATTTTCAAATAATGCATATAGCGCCTACTATGTCAAAATATTACATGCATTTAACAGTTCTCAAATTATGTTATGTAGAGTAAAACTTTAAAACTTCATGTTAACAACTGGCCTTCGGCAATGAATACTTTTTAACGATATGGGAATTAACATTGAAACGATATTTCAAATCGCTATGAATATGAAGGATGCCAGAAACAGTAAAACTCTAAAAGAAAAGTGGTTCTTTGAATCTCAAAGCAAATTTAGAGAAGGTTTAGACTTAGAGTTAAGATTACAAAACTGGTTGAAATAAGAATCATTAAAAATCATAAAATAAATAGAATTTCTGCTAAGTAACTCCAGACATATACTTCCAAGACAATTGACTTTTATAAAAAAACGGATACAACAATCTGTACAGTAAGTACAGCCATGGCTAACAAAGGGGTATGGAAGGGTGCAAGCCGAGCCCCCCTCAGCCAGGACAAGATACAAGCCCTGCCGCTGACAGAGGCAAGAGATAAGGAAAAATTGGGGCAAAGAGTAAGAAAAAATAAATTTTCTACAAGATTTTTAACAAATATCCGTCTTCGCCGAAATTTTCTGCTTATATTTCTTAATTTTTCATAAAAATTGACTTAAAATTTCTATTTTTTCAAAAACTTTGGTGAAACATTTTTACAAATTGCTGACTTTTATAACGATTAACATTAATTTTGGAAGAATTACATTAACTGCCTAATTATGGGGAAAAGGCCCCTCAAAAAAGTTGGATTTAAGGTTACAAACCCGCTCAGTCACTGGCAATCAGAAATAATCAAATCATGAGCTAAATTGCCATTACACTTTTGGCAGTTGGTGGCATGTATCCTTTTAAGTGCTTCCCAAACGCTGAAACATCCCTATTTTCAGAATTGGAGAGAGTCTAAGAGAAATTTATTAGAGGAAAGCTTAGAATGAGTGAGTACGTTAAGATCAGTGTATTTAAAAATAAGCAAAACAGTTTATTTTTTGTTTGCCGGCACAAAATAGAATCTAAATAAAATAAAATAACAATTTAAGCTAAAACTGAACTCAGTTGGTGCAACAAAAAATGGCTTCAACCACACTTAACTACAAATTAGTTTAAAATTTTAGTCAGATTTGGTGCAACCGGCCGTTAGATCATCGACCTCAGACATCTATTTAGATTTTTAAAAAAATTTAAAAGGCTAGTAAGCAATTTCAGTGGAGTTGAAAGCTAGCAGTCAACGGCGCTATTGAGAGTAAAAAATCTATTAAATCTTTTAAAATGTCTAATGGTGAACGAATTACATATACCTACACTACGACCCCGTTTTGCTTGCAGCATCAGAACTAATTGTTTTAAAAGTATAGCTAACGGAAGTAGTTCCAAAATATGGATTAAATGTATTTTATAAGGAGTGTTGGCAAAAATTTGAGTTAAACCAACTTCAAGAAGGCGATAATTTTAATTGATTACGTTATTAAAACAAATAAAGTCATATTTCCAATCGCGTCAAGCAAATTTATGCTCTTTGCCAATGATGAAACCTTCTTAATGAATGTTGAACGGTAAGCATATTTAAATTTTCGATGGCAAATTTCAGATCAAACTTACCTACGTCGCTGGAATCCCCGATCAACAAGGTGGATCCGGTAGGGCGAGGCTGAGTCTTTGCACTCTGTGTCAGCTGACCCCTAGGAGTATTCCAAATAGGAATACCTCCAGGCGAATATTTTTGTGTTAGGGGGTTGCGTTCGCGCAGCCCTGTCTTTCAAAATTGGGTTTAAAATTTTGACATAGTAAACTTTAAAAAATCCAACTGCTTAGCCTTACGGTATTACGTCTTCTCGGCAGAATGACACAAAATTTGTATCTTAGCATTGTGTTCCATAAACAGAAGTGCCAGCTTGAGCTTGAGCATATAATTTGCAAACAAGCAAGATTCGTGCAAAAGTTGTTGTGGGTATTGGAGAGGTTAGGCTGAAACCATAAATTGTTACCTAAGTATAACAATAGACCTACTCCGAGTAATCATTATTGTATCTGTCCAATTGCTCCGAAAAGACGATTAGTAAGGGAGTATCTAGAAAGCTTAAATTCTGTGAACTTTATTGATTTGTGCAAAATGTTATGATCAGAGGAGTTTCAGATAAGTGAAGAAATCATTCGCAGTAAGCTGTGTGGCTGCTTTGCTGAACAACTCAAGACTAGCTAAGGTGGTGATTCCTTTTGGTCACATATTGTTGGTTGGCGGCATAAATGAAGATGAAATTTGACGAAACTTTCCGAAATAAGTTCTTTTAGCGTTCTAACACCCTTCGCGCAAGCCCGATCCAAAAATTCGAGATTTGTGGTCAGGGCGGTTTTTTCCAATTTCTGAAAGTTTGGCAGTAGCTACACATTTATGACTATATTCATTCGAAAGATCTCAATGAGCTTCACATTTTTGCTTTTTAAACCAAGTTTCTAGCTTTTCTCTACCGTGAGATATAGCCGATTTTCCTGTTTTGGCGTCGAAAACTTGTCATTTTTGCAGAAATCAAATAATCCAAAATTTCTTGAACTACGCAAGCCGTAAAATCAAACTAAGGGCGTCGATAGGAAGGTCTCACATGGACAAATTATCCGACGCATGATCGTCTTCCAACTGCTATTCTGTAGGCTGCTATCATAAAAAATGTAGTTTTTGCAAAAACACGACCAATTTTTTCCAAAAAGATTGTGGAGCATTCACCATGCAAGCTGGAGGGCTGCTACTTACCTTAATACGTTCTGCACAAATATACCCAGGGACGATTTTTTAGTTGCCCCGATTGCTGCTTCCTAGCTAAAGTAATCACTTGACAAATTTGGAAAAAGTAGGCAAAATACAGGTTACGTACACATTTCAGCTTCTTTCTCTAAAACGAAGAGCGATTTCACAATAAATAAAAAATCGTCCCCAGCTATTTGATGGAGGTATCGAATGATATAACCGATGTCTCGCGAAAAAATTTACTTGAGTCTGCAAAAATTCTGGAAAATTATACTTCTTCTAAAACGCGTTAAAAATATTTTAGAAAAGCAACATTAGTTTTATGGCATGCATTAAAAAGAGAAAATATCAAGCTACATTTTGATATAAAAATGGCTTCTTAATTCCAAGTAATGAAAGAGTAATAATGGTGCAAACTTTATGTGACCAAAGGGAATCACCACCTTAAGGAAATTGTTCCACATATTAGATGATAAAAGATAATCAACTTTATACACCAACCAACTGAAGCCGTGCACTAAATTCCATAAAATGAATTAGCATAAAAGCCTTGTAAACAAAAATTTGAAAAACATTTTATAAATACATTTTACGTTTCTCAAATTGCATTTCCTATGATATTAGCTGATCCTCCTGAAGACCTAATAGCACGCATTTACTCTGCAGTTGATAGATTTTTATGGTTTCCAAGTAGGCAAAATTTGATTAGAAAAAACGTTTTTACCC